>BQNB010103234.1:5743-20724 GCA_026074375.1 Tanacetum coccineum | reverse complement strand
ATGACAGTAGTGATTGGGCGAGTGATGAATTCGCCTAAACTGAAAATTGGTGACAACCACACCATAACTGGTCACCCAGATAACCGTGACTGGGAAGACTTTAGTGGAGAACCTGTATTTATGGGCAAGGCGGCTAAGAGGTGGGCACTTATCAATTGCAGTTGGGCTAATGGCGAAAACAATCTTAATAATGTTGAAGCGTTTATTCAGAAATTGAGGGACTGTTGTACTTGCAAGGAAGTTGAGATGGAAAACCCGCTTGTAGTGCGTGAAGCTTACATGGGTGAGCTGTCTAGTTTAAGCAACGGCCATTTAGGTAATGACGATTTACTAGAGACTAATGAGATTTCATACTTAGCTTGGATACGAGTTAGGGAAGTGTGGAGTATACACTCGTTGAGTTAATATGTTATCGACCTAGACAAAATGCAGAGATCAAGGGGCAGTACTAAGTATTTAGTAATCTTGGTTTACTAAGTAGTTAGTACTGCTAGCACTAAATAGTTAGTACTGCTAGCTGTGTAGCAGTACTAAGTAGTTAGTACTGCTAGCACTAAGTAGTTATTACTGCTAGTACTAAGTAGTTAGTACTGTTAGCCGTGTAGCTACTAAGTAGTTAGTACTGTTAGCTGTGTAACTGTTGAAAAACAGTTGTGAAAGTTGGTTTTAACCAACTTTAACTGCTTAACTGTCATCTAGAATATGTTTTATTGACAGATTTATTAGTCTCATTGAATAGAACGAAAAACACATACAATTTCTTCATTGTTCTTGATTTATGATTCTTGTGCCTAGAACATAAATTGCTATACTCCTTATATTATTCCGATAGAGATTTTGTGCAACCCAGGCATTGATAAAGGTCAAAATACTTTATACGGAAAGTGGACTTTTACATGATATAAGCGAGTTATCCAGGATTATCACACACACCCTAAGTAACTAACAAACGTATAAAGTTCTAAGACTTCAAAAGTTTCTCCTAGAACATGGTTTTTGCTACGTTTGTCACTAACATAGCAACAAACATGTAAGCCAGGAAGCTTCATACTGGTTCTAACATGAGTGTTGTGCCTACACTTTGGTATGTAGTGAAGAATAATTTATTCTCTTTAACCAATGTGGGATAGAATGTTCTTTTGGTTTTCCTCACAAAAACGGTACAACTTATGTGAATCGCACGAGTCAAAATATCTAGTTTCGAATAAATTGATGCATGTAGTTTGAAATCATGTATTTATGCATGCGTCAAGAATGGCAACTTTAAATCTCTCTCATGATCTATATTGAACTATACATGTTTTGTTTGCACAAATTATAAGTATAGTCTTTGACAATTTATGGTTCTAGACAATTAATATTTCACAAGGTTTTTTAATTTATTGGCATGAATTACACACAATTTTGAATAGGTAATGATGATTTACTAGAGACTAATGAGATTTCATACTTAACTTGGATACGAGTTAGGGAAGTGTGGAGTACACACTCGTTGAGTTAATATGTTATCGACCTAGACAAAATGCAGAGATCAAGGGGTAGTACTAAGTAATCTTGGTTTACTACTGGCAGTACTAAGTTGATATAGCAGTACTAAGTTGGGTTATAAAGGGCAGTACTAAGTTGGTTGTTTTCACTAGCAGTACTAAGTAGTTAGTACTGCTAGTACTAAATACTTAGTTCTGGTTGTTTTCCACTAGCAGTACTGCTAGTATTAAGTATTTAGTACTGCTAGTCGTGTAACTGCTGAAAACAGTTGTGAAAGTTGGTTCTAACCAACGTTAACTGCTTAACTGTCATCTAGAATCTGTTTTATATACAGATTCATTAGTCTCATTAAAGTGACGAAAAACACATACAATTCCTTCATTGTTCTTGATTTATGATTCTTGTGCCTAGAACATAAATTGATATACTCCTTATATTATCCCGATAGAGATTTCGTGCAACCCAGGCATTGATAAGGGTCGAAATACTTTATACGGAAAGTGGATTATTACACGATATAAGCGAGTTATCCAGGATCATCACACTCACACACCCCAATTTATAACACTTTATAGCATACAAAAACAATGGGAAACAAGAATGTTAATCATTAATGTGAAGAAGTTCCCACGAGTCACTGATCCACACAACTAGGGGTTTTATCGGGTCGGGTTATCGGGTCATATCGGTTCGGGTTGAGGCGAGTTTTGATTTTAAAAAACTCACCCGCAACCTGACCCGATAAAGAATCGGTTTATCAAGTTCGGATGATATTCGGGTCGGGTGATTCAGATTATCGGGTGATACTACAAACGAGCACTTCTATATCCATCCACATGAGAAGTGTTATATCCATTTATATAGATGTTTGAAACAAACCAAATGCCAAAAGCTCATTTTGACACTAGACAAACAAATACACATTGCTGTGTGCAGACCAATAAACAAAATATCTTTACAACTATGACAAAATGTTATTTTGAAACAGAGAATTACTATGCAATTTAGGTCCATGCTTTGACCAACTCTCAAAATGTCATTAAGAAATTACAATACCTCAAAATGTAGGAAACTTACAAAATTTACGTTCACCAGTAGGTAATATATAATAACTGCATTGTCACAAACCGAGCAAGTAAACAACACATGACTTTTCAACCAACTCTCGCACTACAATAAATACCAATATTTTTCATAAGAAACCAATATATTCGACTCGAGTAGTAGCAGAGTACTTCACTAACACACACAACTTAAGTGCATAATTCCAGTTACTAACAACACTACAATTCAGTTGCTAAAACTGGGATCTACACCAGTTTCATGCATAGTCTTGTTACAGGTATAAAAATAGAAAATTGATTTTCGGGTCTTATCGGGTTGACCCAATAACCCAACAACATTATTTATTTAACACTAACCCGACCCAATAACACTATCGGGTTATCGGGTTTGGGTCAAAACAACCCGATAAGATTTTCTAACCCGATTTAACCCGACCCAATAAGCCTTATCGGGTTCGGGTCGGGACAACACGACCCTAATTACACCCCTACACACAACAGTAATCAACATTAACTTAGAATACAACGTACAACAAGTATTCAATGTTATTGCAATAACTAATAGTAATAAAATATATAATACATATCTAACGAAAAGTGGGGACTTTTGTATGTAAAAAAAATGTGTCTTTATTAGGTATGATTCTTTGAATTAGTAGTGTTAACTTTAAGTACTTTTTGTTAAAAAGACTAAATATTTTCTTATTTGACATAAAATTACTATACAAATTCGTTTTTATGAAAGTGATGTAGAAAAGGTAAAAATTACGCATGGACTAAAAATCTAATAATTAATACTTAAGGATTGAATTAGTAAATATAAAAAAAACACGCTACGTTTCTCATTATTATGGGATAATTCCATATATACCCAATACAAACATCAAAATGTCATATATACCTAAAATACATGTTTCGAATGCATGATGTACAATGTAATTATGGAATTACGGTGTTTTACTTGGGTATATATGGAATTGACCCTTATTATTCGGTGCATCAAGCTTTCGAAAACAGATGAAGAAGATGTAGAAACTCTTCACTCGACGGTTATAAAAATGGCTATTCTCCATGTAATACGCTGCTATTGATCGTTATAAAAGTGAATGTTTAGCCTTTCTAAATTACTGTTTGGCTATAATTTATTTTGGCATGTATCATACTAACAGAAATTTTATGATATAGCTCACCTCTAAAGAACATCATGAGCCAGAATAACGTGCCTGGAACTCACTTATCATTTTTTTATTATGAGTTTTAGCTCATAGAACGTGTTGATGACCCACCACTAGAAGCAGCGAGAATTGAGGACAATGTAAGTAGCGATGAACTTTTTGAATCATCAAAAGACACGGATTTACTATTAGCCGTTGAAGCCAAAATAGAATGGTGAGTTTCACAACTTTTCACCTTTTGCATACATCTTTGCTGCATATTTAATTACTGTCTTATGGGAGACTTTGGATAAAAACTGTTAAATTTTGTGTCTGTATTCAAGGGGTGTTTGGGTAAAGCTTATTTAAAGAGCTTAATAGATTATTGTATCTTGGAAAAGCTATTAAGCCCTTTTAACGTGTTTGGTCAAACTTATGTCAACAGGCTTATATCCTTTTCTAGAAGCAAATAAGCTGATAGCATAGTTGTAACACCCCGCCTTACTCAGACCACAATATTGTCCGCTTTGCCCGCAGGCTCACGGCTTTGTTTTTGTGGCCCTCATGTGAGACTTCCCGGTAGGTCACCCATACCAGTGCTACTCTCATACGAGCACACTTAACTGCTAGTTTTCGCTAAGAACCCCATATCGCAGAACCAAAAAAACGCGTTGTGAGTCATTAATCAAGGAATATTAACTTATAATACCAAGGATCACTACCGAACCAAACTGACGAGTGGATTTGCCTAGTTGAGTACAATTCAACCCCCCCCTTAGGGACTCATCGTCCTCGATGAGGTTTGCCCCACCATCCCGAACGGCTCAGGAGTGGCTCTGATACCACTTGTAACACCCCGCCTTACTCAGACCACAATATTGTCCGCTTTGCCCGCAGGCTCACGGCTTTGCTTTGTGGCCCTCATGTGAAGACTTCCCGGCAGGTCACCCAAGCCAGTACTACTTTCACATGAGCACGCTTAACTGCCAGTTCCTAGGAACCCCACTCGCAGTAGACCACAAAACGCGTTGTGTCATTGTAAGGCGAATGTTATCTTATGAACCCAACATCTCTCCAGGCCACAGCCGATGTGGGATTTGCCTAGGGTGTCACAATCACCCCCCTTAGGGACTCATCGTCCTCGATGAGGTTTGCCCCACCATCCCGAACGGCTCAGGAGTGGCTCTGATACCACTTGTAACACCCCGCCTTACTCAGACCACAATATTGTCCGCTTTGCCCGCAGGCTCACGGCTTTGTTTTTGTGGCCCTCATGTGAGACTTCCCGGTAGGTCACCCATACCAGTGCTACTCTCATACGAGCACACTTAACTGCTAGTTCCTAAGAACCCCATTCGCAGTAGACCACAAAACGCGTTGTGTCAGTTAAGGCAAGGATATTACTTATATACCAAGGATCACTCCAAGCCACTGACGATGTGGGATTTGCCTAGGGTATTACAATTCACCCCCCCCCTAGGGACTCATCGTCCTCGATGTGGTTTGCCCTACCATCCTGAACGGCTCTGGAGTGGCTCTGATACCACTTGTAACACCCCGCCTTACACAGACCACAATATTGTCCACTTTGCCCGCAGGCTCACGGCTTTGTTTTTGTGGCCCTCGTGTGAAGACTTCCAGGCAGGTCACCCAAGCCAGTACTACTTTTACATGAGCACGCTTAACCGCCAGTTCCTAGGAACCCCACTCGCAGTAGACCACAAAACGCGTTGTGTCATTGTAAGGCGAATGCTATCTTATGAACCCAGCATCACTCCAGGCCATAGCCGATGTGGGATTTGCCTAGGGTGCCACAGAAACCTTTAAAAGACACCCCTGTAGCAACAACCAAACTACCCTTGCTGCAGAAGTAGAATAAGTACCAAACGCCCTTGCTGCAGCAACCAAACGTCCCTTGCTACATCAATAAGTCAGGAACCAAACACCCCTTTCACAGTAAGCATATTTCGTAACACATCATGTTTTTTTCCCTTCGGTAACACATCTAAAACATCTCCATATCTTATCTATAATTCAACTCTACATCATAAGGGTTTTCTAAGCAATTTCACTTTTGTTACTAAAGGAGGGACAATTGTAGAAAGTAGCAGGTGGCTTTTAACCTTAGCATTATTTAACAAAATATCATTGCAACTTTGGATGAACTTGCGATATACAAATAATGGGGTGTAACATCAGTTTAAATGGCATAAAAAAGGGACTAATACTAATATACTATATACATACGATTGACAGTTAATCACATATGTTGTTTCAAAATATGAATAAAGAGATAACATTTCATGATATATATATATATATATATATATATATATATATATATATATATATTGGCATTTTTTTTGCAGAACCATTTTTTTGTACATAACCTACAGAACCAGCCTTTTTACTCATACTAATGCATGATGTACATCATATCAATGCAAGATGGCATTTTTGTAAATAATATACTACTTATTTTAGAAAAAGAAAATAAAGAAAGGGCAAATCAGGTATTTTGGTTCTCCATAAAAATAGGTGGAAGTTAAAATAATTATATTTTCATATAAATCGTCGTTTGTTTTTTTCTCCTACTTTATTCTAGATCTACTACGACCGTCATTTTTTCTCATCTTTTCTCATCTTTAACCTAAAGACTTATCTGCTTCACATCCATTCACCCTTTAGATCCATTATACGGCAAAAAATAACATCACCAGTTACTTTCGATCGAGCTGGCATAAACCTGTCAAGAATATAATTCCTTGCGATCCCTCTTATCTTTGATCCGAGATTCGATTTTCTTAAAGGTTTTGATTTTACGTTTTAGATTTCTTGACTGATATAAACGTATGTTTTGTTAAGTTTTTTATTGAGAGGAGTCTTTTAAAATGTATTTTTGTTTAGTTTGGAAAAACAAACAACATGTCGTTTTTTATTGATCTCGTTGTTATTTGAATCATTTTTTATTGAATCGGTTCATGGATTTTCTGTTTAAATCGTTTCTTATCATTCCAATTAGGTGTTTGTTATATTATGAAAAACGTTAGTTTGTTGCTACAGATTCCGCGGATACTGATTCGAGAGTGTACATTGGATTTGGTTGTAATCCGTTGCGGTCGGTTTGGTCTTGCTATGGTGTTTGGGAGGATGAATTTATAGGTATGCATATGTTAATCTGTTATTTGAATTTGTTATATTTAACTTTGTATATCCAACTTGTGTTGTCTTAAACTCATATACATATCTGTGACATCTTTTGATGGTAAATCTTTTGCTTTATCGACTCAAACATAAAGATACTTCATTTGTGGTCGTAAGTTGTCAGGAGCTTGTCGATACCTTATAGTTGCCTGATCCTACGATTTTCGGGCGGGTTTTCTTAAGAGCGAATTCTTCAAATTTTGCATGTTGTGTAACAATCCGTATATTTTTATCAATGTACGACGCTATTAAATTCATTATTTTTTTTCTTCTCGTACGCGTTCGCTTTTAATTTTAATAGTTAAGTTAAATCGCGTAAGCTAAAAATCAATAATTAATGTAAACGGACACCAAACAAATTAAAGTTTATGTCAAGCCATCATTATATTATTTTTCAAAAGTAATAATTAACTTTTATATTTTATTTTTATCGGATACGTAAAGTGTATACGTTTCGCGATAAATTGCGTTTAGGCACTCCCGGAACCACAAAAAACTTTTCTACGCTTCAACAAATACCCACATTTATACCCAATACATAAAATATATCATCTATATCATACCTTTGCCGAAATTCTTGCATATTGTGCAAGTATTATGTCAAAACTTATCCATTTTGGTCAAACCTACACCATACCTCATCATGTCTACACCATACCTAGCTTACCTTTCACCATGCTTCTTTAATGGCACCATACCTTCCATATGGCAAAATATATAAGAAGAATTTAACTAGTTGGGATTACAAACCTCCTTTACAAACATCACTTTTTTAAATGCTATCTTATAGTGAAATCAAATGCATACTGATGCAACAGCAAAATGCCTCCCTACTGTAGTATAAAAAAGGGGTGTCCAAATAAATCGGGTTCTCCGGGTCGGTGTTAAGGGTTCTTAATTATTTATCGGGTCGGGTGTATCGGGTTTTTAGATAATAAAAACTAGCCGCAACTCGAACTTATAAGAAATCAGGTTACAGGTTAGTCGGGTTGAGTCTATCGGGTTTTCGGGTTACTTGTTAAGACAAAAATATATTAAGACCAGTAACCAAAAAATCTTAAAAATCATACAAAGAGACATGTTATAGGAACACGTACATTAATACATTATATGTAAGAATCAAAGACAAAATATGGTGAATTAGTGAACAAGATATAATTGTTACCCACCTCCGCAAGAGTCTAACTCTTTGTGCTTCTGTAAATTAAGGATATAAAAAAGCAAGTAAGTTTGTGACTTGTGAGATATGTGAAAAAGAAAACAAACAGTATAAAGAAAGCATAAAAATGCTAAAATGAAACAATTTGTATGTGTACAATAGAATAAGAAAAAATGAACAGTATGCCTTTAAAAAAACATCAATCCATAAAATAAAATTTTTTGTAAATTGGTTATTATAAACCAAAATTTGAATTATTAGTCAAAAACAAGACCCACATCAAACAAATAAAAAGACAAAGAGTTTAAACAACCACTGTAGTACAAAAATAATAAGAATCATTAATCGAGTACCGAAAATGTAATAAGAACGAGGACATCCAACAAAAATACGACAGGGTAGCAACCCCCAACAGCAAAAAGGAAATTGCATTAATGTAAAAGACTATAAGACCACAAATACAAAGCTCTCAGCAAAAAATTTATGTATAGCGTGACTAGAAGAGCCATAGTTTGTCAGGATACAATTTAGGTAATGAGCAAAACCTTGTGATATTGGTCTACTTATTTTTCAAATATGCAATTGAACATTCATTTATTTCGTTTAATAATTGAATGCAAATGTATTTGTTTTATTATTATGCCGATCTAGATTGCTTTACATAGCTAAACCATTAATGCATAACGTGTCAAGTTAGATTTTATAAATAAAAAAAAGTTATATAAATTACGTAACGATAGAAATTTTTCATACAAGTTATTCAAATTGTTATGGTAATTTGCATTAGTTTCCTAAATATGATTAAATAAATAATTTTATTTGTTTCGAAAGCAGAGTTTTGTTGTCGTTGGTTGCTTTGTTGAAATTAAATATATTGTGGCCAAACGAAAACATATATAACATGTTTTTTGGTAACGCTTGCACTTATGTACTAATAAATATGATGAGAAAGCGAAAAAATAATACCCCACATATGGTTTTTGGAAGCGTGCATATATGTTTCAAAATAAGGGTTTGGACAAGACAAAGTGAAGAGGGCACACAAGTAATTTTATAAAAAAAAAAACGGTAAGGATCACAATTAAATTAAACCCGATAACTTATACGTGACAATGGACAATTTTATTTGATATCACCTGAAAGTTTACAGAGAGAACAAGGTAAATATAGCATTATTATAGAGAAGGTTAAATTAGATAGATTCAGAATAAAGAATTAACACCCAAACTCCCCATCCCTGCCACACCCCTCGTCCCCCACACTCCCAACACAAAACCCCTTTTCCCCCCCTAATCCGACCCCCGTCCCTCCCCCCCAGACCCAAACCCACACCAACCCCTCAACCCCCCACAGCAACCAAACATCACCACCCCCCCAATTGCAGAATGCAGTCCCACCCCAAACCCCCCCCACACATCACAAAAATAAACAAAAAGCCCCCCCTACACACCACCCCCCCCTCACATCCCCCCCCCCCAACCAAAACTCCCACAACCCCTTAAAGAACCCCCCCCCAATAATAAAAACCAACCCGCCCAACCCCCCCCCTACCCCCATTATAAAATCCACAACACCCACCCTCCAAAATCCAACCCACCCCCCTACCCACCACCACCAACACGCAATGAAACACCTCTGAACAAACATACGTAACAAACCCCCCCCGAGCAACATCAAGCACATTACCTCCGTAGACTCTAACACACAAAAAAACACACTCACACACACACACACAAAATAACACACTTTATTTCAACAAAACCACTCCCACCTCACCCAACCCGAACAGCGCTCACAACAAACCCCCCATCCGTCAAAAAATCCATATAAAAACAAAACAAACCCACAACCTTACCCACACAACGGACCCCCATCCAAAAAAAAAAAAAAAAAAAAAAAGAAACAAAAAAAAAAAAAAAAAAAAATAAAAAAAAAAAAAAAAAAAAAAAAAAAAAAAAAAAAAAAAAAAAAAAAAAAAAAAAAAAAAAAAAAAAAGAAAAAGAAAAAAAAAAAAAAAAAAAAAAAAAAAAAAAAAAAAACAAAAAAAAAAAAAAAAAAAAAAAACAAAAAAAATAAAAAGTAAACAAAAAAAAAAAAAAAAAAAAAAAAAAGAGAAAAACCAAAAAAAAAAAAAAAAAACAAAAAAAAAAAAAAAAAAAAAAAAAAAAAAAAAAAAAAAAAAAAAAAAAAAAAAAAAAAAAAAAAAAAAAAAAAAAAATAAAAAAAAAACAAAAAAAAAAAAAAAAAAAAAAAAAAAAAAAAAAAAAAAAAAAAAAAAAAAAAAAAAAAAAAAAAAATAAAAAAAAAAAAAAAAAAAAAAAAAAAAAAAAAAAAAAAAAAAGAAAAAGAAAAAAAAAATTAAAAAAAAAAAAAAAGAAAAATAAGAAAAAAAAAAAAAAAAAAAAAAAAAAAAAAAAAAAAAAAAAAAAAAAAAAACAAAAAAAAAAAAAAAATTAATCCAAAAAACAAAACCCACCCAACCCAAGCAAAAAAAACACCCCCCCACCCCCCACCCCCCCCCCCACCCCCCCCCTCCCCCCCCCCCACGATTCCATAATCCCCCCCTCCCCCCCCCCCCCCCCAACCCCCGGCTCCCCCCCCCCCCCTCCCCCCGCCCCCCCCCCCCCCCACCCCGATCCCCCCCCCCACCCCCCCCCCCCCCACACCACACACTCTCCCCCCCCCCAACCCACCACCCCCCCCCCCCCCTCCCCCCCCCCGCCCGCCCCCCCCCCAACACCCCCCCCCCCACCCCACCCCCCCCCCGCCCCCCCCCCCCCTCCCCCCCCCCCCACCCCCCCCCCCCCCCCCCCCCCCCCCCCCGCCCCCAACCCCCCCCCCCCCCCCCCCTCCCCCCCACCCTCTCCCCCTTCAGCCCCACCACTATCCCCCCCACCACCCCCCCCCAAAACCTCCCCCAGAAAAAACCCCAATTCATCACCGCTCCCCATCACCTTATTCCACATCTAAAACAAAAACTCTCTCCCATACCCAAACCCCATATAAAAAACCACAACCCCCAAAAATCAACCCCAAACACCACACTCCATATCAACCCCATCCCCACAATATACCCCTTGCAATACCATCCCCCCCCATACTAAACCCATACACTCGCAAAAAAACCCCCCCCCCCCAGTCCCAGTCCACTACACCCCAACCCACCCCCCACCCCACACCCCCCCCCAACACCCACACACATAACCCCAATCAAACAGTGACCTATACAACCAAGAACAAGCAACAATACATTAAACGTAGAAGAAAAGAACGCGACTACTAGAACTTAGACCTAACAACCTTAGGAGCAGCAGGAGCGGTATTGATCGCATGTAATTACCCTCCGAATAAACAAACTGAGTTTCTAATGTAATGCATATAGATCAATCTAAGTTCAACCAAATGCCTTAAATAAATAACGAATAAACAATTTCAAACCAACCCCAAGTCAAGACGGCAAAGGTGATATCCATGATCCTAATTCCACAACATAGGTCAATAAAAAAGATGTAGATATAATAAGGCTTTGATATAAAACACATATGCACACCCCTTTCACTTATTTACACAAGCCATAAAACAACATATGCACACCAATTTATAATAATTTTTTACAAGTCAGTAAAACAAAACTACACCACTTTTGCTATTCAACAAATTTAATTTATAATTAATTTTAAATTTCTCTCTCCACTCTCTTTCTTACAAAACAACTTTCCACAATTTGTTTATAAAAGTCAAAAACACATATGCGTACCCCTTTCATTTACTTATACATGTACATGCCATGAAACAAATATCGCACGCCTCAATAAAATTATGACCTGATAAAGAACTAGAAAACGAGAATTAGCTAGTATCTTTAATGTGTATTTATGCTCCTAGGCCACAAGCATACACATAGCGTGACACGTTTGACTTATCTCATCCCCACCACCCTCATCCATTACATTGTAATTGAAAATTGATTTTAGAGAAATTTATAAAATCGTAATCAAAACTGGTAACAATCTAACAAAATTCAAAACTGGTAACAGTCTAACAAGAAACTACTTAAGATTACACTATTTGTTTCATATAGCGGTTAGAATCAACAATAGTGAACATTAACACATGGCCCAACAAATCGATTAGAAGCATATATAATAATAAATATTTGGTAATGAATTATAAGCATTTTCAGTTTCTTGTATCCACGCATTGATATTTATATTTATGTACTTCTACACTAAATGTGTTAATTAACTACGAGAGTTCTAGAGTTAATATAAGATTTTCCTTTTGAAAAGGTAGGTAAGTTTTATCATAAATTTTTGGACAGTTATAATTAAACTTAGTTCAAATCCATACACAAGAGATAACATATATCCAACTAAAACAATGAGAATTAATAGTAACACGTTGCTTCCTTGCATAACATGAAAATTTCAATACGGAAAGTGTCAATACTTACTAGCAGATTAAATATCAATATAGAAGATTTAATACCAGGAACAAGCTAAGTAGAAACTTACATTATTAGCGACCCGAATTCAACAATAAAACCCCGTTATAATTCCAAATCGATTACGCTTTTTACGTTGCCAATTGAGAAAACCTTCAATGAAATCAATCGAGAAAACCCTCAATGTTCATGATCATCTGGTCTATGTTTATACCGAAGATCCTAATGGATGAATGAGATCTTGTACATGTTTGTTGAAACCCATCACACGGCCTCATTTACCGATACAAATTTATGAGCATATGGTTAATTGGGATTAACAAAAACATTATAGAATAGATGAGAGATGGTGGATTGAAAATTATTTTGCGAAAGATTAATTGATGTTGGAGGTTAGGTTACTTGAGACTTTGGGAGTATATATTATAGATAAAAAAAATGAATCGATTCTCAGATCCTTTATTTTAGTGGACAGTTATTGTAGGAGTTATGTAAAATTCCTATACTGCCCATCACTCATTTACAAGAACTTTCCTTATCTTTCTTCTAATGACACGAATGGCACAAATCATCTCATCCATTGATTACTTTATTGAATGGTTTAGATTGGTTTTCGCAGTTCTGTACATTTATTTGGTTCTGAAAAGAACCTCACACTATATATATATATATATATATATATAATAGTAAAAAATCTCTAAAATTACAAACTAGTGGTGTAACAAATGAGATGATATGATCATATATATGAAATAATATTATGAATAAAATGTGCACCTTAGTATGATGAGATGATGTGAATAATTGAATCAAACTCCAAATAATGTTTGATTATAACTAATACCCTTAATATTTACATGAATATACTTGTAACTTATCAAAATAATACTACTTCTTGTTCTTCCTTTTCTTGGCCAAAAGTTTTCAGAGGAAAAAGAGGTGTATGTGTGATTTTTAGTAAGATGGTAGAAGTGTTAGGTGTTAGTATTTATAGAAGTAATTAGGGAAGTTTGAATGGTAAAATATGGAATCACAAGTATGTGCTTAATCATTTTGGGAAAACATGTTTTGGATTTTAGGGTGAAGTAAATAGATGGCTAAAGGAGGGATTAGGGGGGGGGTTGGTGCAAATAGTGTTTATTACTATTGACATGTGATTTAGTTTCAAAATGGAAGTATTATGTTTTGAAGTGGTAAATCAGTTTTGGTGTATTACTTCTTATACTAGCCAAAAATAATGGAGCTAGGAGGAGGAATTGATGTAGTTTTTGATATTATAGGGTGTAGTTATGCGTGTATGTAAAAGTGGTGAAGTGTTGGTTAATTTATATATATGCGTGCATGCAAAACAATGCAAGTTTATATTGTTTACATAAAAATAATGCATATAATTTATAAACCATATTCGTAAGTATATTTATATATTTATTATAAGTAGACTAAGTGTTGTCTAAAGTTCTTGTATTGTCCAAAGGTGTTTTTCACAGTTTGCGGGACCGCTTCTCGGTTTTAGGTTAAATTTGAGCGTTTACATAAAACTTTTAAAAAAATATATGTAGAATTATAAATTATGTTTATGAAAGTCATATAACACATATTTGACGTAAATTATATTTATTTAATGCCAGTTTACGTTTATAGTTGTTTTACTGTCTACGCGATTAACTTAACGGTTTCATGTAAAAGTAAACACGTAGGGTTTTAAAGTGAATAGTTTTGAGTTTATTGACGTATATTGGCATGGAAAATACGGGTTGTCATAATGTTGATGCAAAAGTAGCTTTGATCCAATGCTCTAGTTTTGGTATCCTTCGGATGGCCTAGTTTGCCTTTATGGCATATGTGATGGTATCCTTCGGGATAGCCTAGTTTGCCTTTATAACATATGTGGTGGTATCTTTCTAGATGGCCTTGTTTTCCTTTATGGCAAATGTGATGGTATCCTTCAGGATGGCCTAGTTTGACTTTATGGCATATGTGATGGTATCCTTCAGGATGGCCTAGTTTGCCTTTATGACATATGTGGTGGTATCCTTTAGGATGGCCTAGCTTGCCTTCATGGCAAGAATTTTATCTTGCGCACGGGTATTAACTTGCCTTTGTGACATGAGTATTAGCTTGCTTTCATGGCATGGGTTTTAGCTTGCGCAAGAGTATAGTGAAATGCCAAGTTTCCTCGGGAAAAGTTAGTGAGATTGGATCCAATGTAACACCCCCAAAATGGGTCACAGCAGAATAAGGATCCGGGGCATGTTACTTCAAGATCAACAGCACAAGATATATATAAGAACGACACAAAAGTCGTTTAAACTGATACATTGGATTTAAATAAAATACATATTACAAAAGCTTATAGCTTTACTTGTTCTTTGTTTATTATTACAAAAGACAACATTGATATCCCAAAACATGATGCACACATATCTTTAACAGGGCAATCCAAAACACAATCCAATGCATCCTTGGCA
>BQNB010103233.1:0-24073 GCA_026074375.1 Tanacetum coccineum | reverse complement strand
GTTCATTAATCCGTATGTGATTCAAAATACTTTTGAACATTTTCGGGGTAGGTTCGATAAACCATCAGTGAATCGAGCGTGTATTGATACCCCTTTTCCTGTCTCCCTATCGATTGATCAGAAAGAGGATATGGAACGCAGGATTTCTAAAGAGGAGGTTAAAAGGGCTGTGTGGGATTGCGGCGTTGATAAGTCTCCGGGTCCGGATGGTTTTTCATTTAGCTTTTACCGTCATTTTTGGCCTGTGATTAAGAAGGATGTGTTCGAGGCTGTTGACTATTTCTTCATGTATGGTGAAATACTGAATGGATGTAACTCAAACTTTATTGCTTTGATTCCTAAAATTCTTGATGCCAACATGGTTAAGGATTTTCGTCCTATAAGTTTGATCGGGAGCTTATACAAGATTATTGCTAAAATCTTGGCGAACCGATTAGTTGGTGTGCTTGGTGATCTTGTCAATGAGGTTCAATCAGCTTTTGTGGCGGACAGACAAATCCTAGACGGTCCATTTATTCTTGATGAGGTTCTTCAATGGTGTCGTAGGAAGAAAAAACACGCTTTTATTTTCAAAGTTGATTTCGAGAAAGCTTTTGATTCGGTCCGCTGGGATTTCGTGGATGATGTGTTAAATAAATTTGGTTTCGGTGAAAGATGGAGGACTTGGATTCAAAGTTGTCCTTAGAATAATCCAGGGGTCCCATTATATAGCGAGAGCGTGTGTCCTACGGAGGAATTCAATTTTTTAAGAGGTCTTAAACAAGGTGACCCTTTATTCTCCCCTTTTTTTATTCATCATATTATGGAGAGTTTTGCATATTTCTTTCAACATGTGTAGATGCGGGTTTTTTTTAACGGGGAGCAAAAATTAATTCCGTGGTGAATTGTCTCATTTGTTTTTATGCGACGAGTGATGCAAATCTTTTCTTGGCCAATGGAGTGAAGGTCCTCGAATTATGCGGATTTCGTTAGTGAGCATGCGTGAGAAGAGTTGATTGTAATTTCCGGCTTCGGTCTTCCGTATTAACATGTGTAAGAAGTAAGATTATTGTGTTAACGTTGAAGATGGGAGGTTTTTAAAAATGCGGCTTCTAAACTTGGGTGTCTTGTCCTTAAAACTCTATTTACTTATTTGGGTACGAAAGTTGGGGGAAATATGTCAAGGAAGCAAGCTTGGAAAGAAGTGGTGGACAAGGTGTTATCTCGACTTCTAAGATGGAAAGATGAAACTCCTTCAAACGGAGGCAGACTCACTCTTCTTAAGTCTGTAGGATCTATGGCCAATTCTTCTATATGTCATTTTAAATGGTTCCCTCGATATTCTTAAATATCTCTTGAATCTATTCGTAGTCAGTTTCTTTATGCCAGAGATCCGAAGAGTAACAAACTTCTTGGTTTGTAAAGTGGAACAGACGTCCCTAGACTTCCGAAGGAAAAAGGGGTTTAGGGGTACAAGCTTGTTTTGGCCCTTAATAGAGGTCCCAATGCTCAAGTGGGTTTGGGCGGTATCTATTCTCAGAATAATGTTCCTTATGGACTAAAGTGGATTAAGGCTATTTATGGGAGGACAGGAATTTGAACCAAGGATGTTCTGGTGGAGTTTCGAACCTGCTGGACATCGATATGTTCACGGAAGAAGGGATGTTACAAGGTCGGGGTATTAATGTTGCAGATTACATCTGATTGAAGCTGGGGAATGGGGAGAACACACGGTTCTGGGTCAAAAATTGGTATGAAGGCGGTGTCATCAAAGAGCTGTTCCCACGTATGTTCGCTCTTGAGTGATTAAAGAATGCTACTGTTAGCTTCGAAATTGAATTTCGTCAAGTTTTAGATAACTCATTTTTCGAAGAAAAGCGAGAAAAAGGTTGGGATTTTGAAGAGATGCAACTTAACTCTTTGGCTGAGATTTCTCGGATGACTACTCTCGTGCCTTACGAAGATAGTTACGTTTGGACGTTAGAAAGTGATGGTATATGTGGAACTTTCGCAACAAGCTTCTGTTTGATAAGAAGATCCCTGAAAAGGCAGCATCAATTTGATAATTTAGTTTCTATTCTCTTTTTATTGGTAAATTCAGATGAAAAAGCGCCTCAAGTGGACGATTTGGCTTAAGAACCATTATATTGTTCTTGTTTGATCTAGCTCCTTGCTAGTGTTTTTATAAATAGCCGTTCAAAAAAAAAACTATCCAGGTTAAGCCACATCCTTAAAACCAACCTGATGCTCGACACTAGCTAACAAGAATACGAAATTGAAGCATATATTTAACGATTGAAGCATCCTTAAACCCTCTCTGATGCTCGACCTAGCTAACAAGAATATGAAATATAAAACCCCATTTGAAACTCTACATTTTGTATTCCATGTTAGTCGAGTGCCTGAAGCATAAAAAACTAAAGCATCTGTCTTTCTCTATCTGTGGCAAAAGAAGTCTAAAGTCGAGCAATCATTCAATAATTGAAGGTTGGACATTTCTTTTATTATCATAAACACAATCTAATTTTAATGAGGTCAAGCCTATTATACATTTAGATATTTTGTGAGCTACATGGGATCGACTAAATAGATAACTAACATGGGCTAAGTCGATAGTGAATAAACCATGTATCGGCAAAAACTTCCCCCCACATTTAAAATAATATATTGCTACTAGAGCGTGACACACTATCAATGGGGGTATGGGGTGCCTCTCTCTCTCTCTCGCTGTAGAGTCAATAGGAGAGTATATGCTACAGACGCTCTTTTAGGAGGAACAGATAACTCAGCTATGATTCACTATCAAACCGCAAGCACCAAGCAGACATTAAAACACAGCAGTTTCCCGCAGTGCGACTCCCACATACTCAGACACAAGTATGTATCTCATGCAGATGTAACGTGCGACCTGGACCTCATATCTCACAATTCCTCGGGACTTCAAGTTTGAATTCCAGCTATTCATATACTGAATCACTTGCTTCAAGAGTACCTCTATCCACACAGTGCGACTATCTCAACTGTACATGTGATACACTTCTAGTAGAGCACAGCGCGTCTGAGATCTCATCGAGTATCTATTTATAGAACAGATATCTATATGTTAAGTATAAGCGTCAGCTTGCGGGGTATGTCCACACACTGAAGTCGCACGATCTGTCTCTGTCCGGCACTTTCTAGGCACACATCTACAAGTCAGAGAAGTTCTACATCGAGATTCACAAGGAGTAGATCTTGCATATTCTAACTCAAGAGGCAACCTCGCGGTACGGAAGTGGTAACACGTCTCTTAAACATTTCACCTAGTAGCGATGACTAGATAGCCCATATTTTCTATGTTATTATATACATACGAGACAAACAACTCTCACACACACCCATTTCCACATCCACACAAAGCGTAGACGAGATTAATAACGTCATTTTAAGTGTTATCTATTCAACCGTCAAAAGATGATATGTAAGATATAGTGGTCGTGAGATAAGAACTCACACATCTAGGTCCACTGATAAATAGTTTCGAGCGAAACAAAAAGTCTACCCGAGCCAAAATCTATTCACTACACAAACACAGGATTGTCACGACGAGCAGCGAGCGAGCGACGCAGAGACGCGTCTCCTAGTACGACATCGTTTAATGGCTAATGCCACGTGTTATCGAAAACCGAATGTGTACCACAGCGTAGATCAAGACAGTGACGGGACCAAAAGTCATTTGGTCTAAATTTCGGCACGACACGTTCGTACCTGAACATCTTATCTCTGTGTTCTCAGTAGCCTTGGTCGTGTTCTGGTCCGGTTTATTAGAGTGTGCGCTCGATGAGCGTGCATCATCACATATGTGGTCGCTAGATGACCCATAGCCGAGCGCAGTCACACTCTCATCTCAATGTTTATGTTTGGTAGGAGTTGTAGGAGACCGAACTCTTATATAGCATATCCCTAGAGAGGTGACTTCGTAAATAAAGACGAATTCTTCTGGAGAGACTCCGACAAACAAGCATCAAGAAAACATTTACATACCCGATATAGTGTTGATAATTGCGAGACGTGATGAGCTCTCTATCAGTTAGGTATCGTATCTCTCTACATGACCAGGAGGTATCTCTAACAGACATGTGTATAGCGTGAGATGAGTTATACTAACACGGTATCGATGTATCAAGGTAATATGCGGGGATATTCTCGATGCAAAACCTTATTTATAGTAAGGAGTCTCGACTCTGAGGTGAACTACACACTGTAGTATGCGTCGTATGTGTGAGAGATATTATATATAGTCACTGATCACATGCGCGTGAGTGACTATGTGTCTAGGAGGTCTAAGAAGAGTGACGTTTACACAGCTTGGAGTTGTTAGTTGTATATTGTGTGGGGATTTAGTGTGTAGAGTATTAAAAGGTTAAAAATTAAGGTATAATAATTTAAATAAAGTTTTTTTATAGGGTTGAATGGTGTAAATTGTTAAAAATAAGAATTTTTGGACCAGAGTGACCAGTCCGAATAGGTTGGGTAGGTTTCGGATCGGGTTTGGGTTCGACTTTTTAACAAGGACCCCTAGTTATGCGTAAGGCAGAACCGGACTGAGAATCAAAATAAAATAAAAAAGTAAACCAAAGAACAATCGATGTAAAATATATGTTCGGTCTGATTTCTCGATTCAGTCAGATCCGCGGTCTATAATTCTGAGCCTTACACATCTTGTTTAGACTTATATTTATATCCTAAGCTTAAATAAGTGTGACAAGTCTAAAAACAACATAAGGACTTATTCTGTATATTGCAATATCCTGTAACTCACCAAAATTGGGGGGAATATATACCCGCCAATTAATTTAGGGAAAATTAGAACCTTCTCCTAGAAGATTATATGATTTTGGCGCTACGCAATTCATGGCTCCACGTTCTACATCCACCTTTAAGTTTAGGTTTAATTGATTTAATCAAAATGCCAAAATCAAAAACGGTTTGAGGTCTAGAAGTTGAACCTCAAATTAAAGTTAGGGTTTCACTTTGTCTTCAAAATTCGAAGGTAAACTTTTATTTTTCGATTTTAAATTCTTAGTATAACCTTGTTTAATTTGTAAGCTTTGTCATTTTGTTAAGAATTGAGTCCACTAGGTGTGTGAAGTTTGTGTTGGTGTGTGATAAATTGAATAAAATAATCATTGTATGATTAGTATTACTTGTAAGTAATAAGAAACACTAACAAGATCGATCCGGAGGTCGGGAGGATTAAACAAGAACTTAGCCATTATTAGATTAATAGAGAGAAAGAAAAGATGTGTGTGTCTAGAGAGAGAAAGGAGAGCACACACACTTTATGAGATGTTACATAATGAATCCTCACCCCTCCATGGAAGTATGGAGGGGGTATTTATAGGTCAAGACAAGGGAAACTATTCTAACTTAACAGTTCTAGTCCCTGCAGGTCTTGCCTAATGATAACTAGTGTAATTCCGTATAAGTCCTCTTTTAAGGCTAACAGTCTTCCCCCAATATGTGGACATACGAAATTACTTACAACGTTCCTAACAAGTAAAAATAAAACATAGTAAAATGACATTCAAAGCGCTTTCAATGCTAAAGATGACATCTTTGTCTTCTAGTCTTGATACTTGTGCTCTAGCTTGGATCTTTTGTGTCTTGACTTGTTATGGAACCATTGTAGTATGCATGAGTTGGATTAACTTCCCTCCAATTCATGCAGCATGTCTTGTAAAGCTTTCTTCATAGACTCCTTTTTGGCGAAGTTTCTGAATTAGCTTCCCCCAAACCAACATCCCTATCTTGAGCAGATTCTGAAACTTTGATGTAGCTCGAACAATCTTCTATTGTCATTAAACTGCACAGCGGAATTTTAAAGAAGAAAAACCACACCAAATACAACTGCTACTTGTCATTGGGTCTTGGGGAATATTCGTTCGGGGGTACATGCGAGATATCAACAACAATTCTTCTCACGTATGCTGCATACTTCATAAACCATACTTTGTAAAGTAGTATACACTACTTCCCCTAGAAGTTGACACGGTAATATCAAAGTCAACTAAGTCCCTGATGTACACATTTAATACATTTCTTTTATAAATAAATATTTTGTATTTATATTTTTATAAAAACACTTTTGTAGAAATGTAAGGTTTAAGAAAAATATTTTCTTAATCACTAATCATGTTTAATGGTTTGTTTATTCATACCTTAAGTGATTAATCTTAGAAATAGAATTTTACGGTTAGTAATTTATAAACGTTTATTTTTATCGTAAACGTTTTTACATTTTGTTATTATCAAAACATCGAGAAGTCGAAAAATATAAATAACGTTTTTAGACATTATTTGTATTAACACATCTCAACCTTTAAACTCTCTGGCTAACTTACGAACCTCGTATTCTGTCGGCTATTGTTGTGATCACTTGGTGAAATAAACCCGATATACCAAACTTGAAAATGAAGTAGAATCCCCTAAAATTTGTTACTTAATCTTGCACTATTGTTGATTGAAGAACGGTGCAAGATTAAATCTATAAGTACTCTATACTCAACCAGAAAACTATAAGAAGTACAACACCTCTTGAAATTATCCACATCGACATCTGCGTATGAAACTGAGTACTACAATGTAACTCCTTTAAGTGATAGCAATAAACCGTGAGCACTACAATGTAACTCCTTACATCAAGAAATAACTAGATAATCCATGTCTTAATCATAAGCTGTATACATTCAAACAAGTCATCAATCGATATATTGGGTTTGAAGAAAAGGGGTAGAAAGTAGAAGGAAGTCTCGATGAGGAAATAAGTAGACGCCTTCGTGAAACCCAACTTCAATCTCAAATAAGGGATACCAAAACAACTTCGTGATCACTTGTCATTGTAATCTGAATCTTTAGCTGTTTGTCGTTTAGTGAATCTTATTCGGATCATTTTTAGTGTTATGTATCATGTTTGTTGTGTTGTTTTGAGCTTTGAATGATTAACGGTTGATTAAAACACAAACAAGGACTAACGGTGCAATTGTGATCCAAGTTATATTCTTAACGGTTGTTAATTATGAATGTGGGGACTAACGGTGCAATAACGGTTCACTTTGGAGGGCTAACAACTGAATTATAACTTGTAAGGACTAACGATGAAAAGCTATTTCAACAAAGAGGATTAATAAACCACTAAAGGACGGACTGTGAAATTGTCAAAAAGGTTCAGGGACTGCATGTGTCACAAATGAAAACTTGATAATTAATGAAAAATTTCCCACCAAAAAGTTGGTTTTCTTCGTTTGAATTAGTAAATTAGGTTAACGATTGAAGATTTGATCTTATGAACTCAGACGGTTATCGTCGGTAGCAAATAAATATATCACGATGATCGAAAAAGGATTACGATCACAATGGTATAGGAAAGAAGTTCCGTAATTAACCGTCACTCGAAACCGAAAAACCCAAAATTACTTAAAACGTGTGTAGTTTTGTTCTTGTTGACTTGCTAATTCGGTTCACTACACAATATTGCGAATTCGATTTCAAAGGGAATTGCGAGTTCGTTTGTCCTTGGAAACTGCGAATTCAGTTATGGTAGTAAACTGCGAGTTCGGTTATGGTAGTAAATTGCGAGTTCGGTGATGGTAGTAAACTGCGAGTTCGGTTACAATAACAATATTACGAATTCGGTTGTCCTTTGAAAATTCGTCTTCACTAAAAACAAAAAACGTACAAGTCCTTCTCTTTTGTCTTCAATCGAAACAACAAAAATCCCTGTCATCCTTGTTCTTGTTTCCTTAATATGTGGATCTTGGTCTTCCTTGTCTTCACCGTGGACAACAAAGGATAAGAAGCTCAAAAATAAGCTGATTTCCAACAATAATAAGCTTCGAATAAGCTTGAAAATAAGCTAAGTTGAACAAAAAGATAAGCCACGAATTATATGCAACAAATAAGCTTTAACAAAAAACTTATGCCAACGAGAACCACGAATAAGCTATTTTTAAACCCTCTAATAAGCCATAAAAAGAAAGAAAAGTGAATAAGCTACAAAGTAAAAAAAACATGAAAAGAAAAACTCAAAACAACTAAACTTGGTGTCAGATTTTCTTGTCAAACTAAAACGCACCCATATTTAACCAAAGTTTAAAGACACTATGAATAAGCCCAAATGATTTTTATGAACAGTAAGCCCAAATCGAAAATGTGATAACCATATAAGTGTTACAACAAAAAAATAAGCTGGCCGAACCAATAAGCTCAAGCTACCACAAACACAACACACACGAATACAATACACCCCCGGTTAGCTCTTGATACCAATTGTAAGTAATAAGAAACACTAGCTAACTTGATCCGGAGGTCGGGGAGGATGAAACAAATAAGTAGCCATATTATTACTAGAGAGAGAAAGAGAAAGATGTGTGTGTTTTCTACAGAGAAATACACATACTAGTGAGATACAAAATGAATCCTCACCCCTCCATGGAAGTATGGAGGGGGTATTTATAGGTCAAAACAAGGGAAACTATTCCAACTTAACAATACTAGTCCCTGTGAGTCTTGCCTAATGATAACTCATGTAATTCCAGATAAGTCAACATATTTTAAGGCTAACAAAAAGGCAAGGACAAGACCAAAGAAGGCAAAGCTCAAGAGTCAAATCAAGATATCCTCTATCAAGAACGTCAACATTGGCAGAGATTATAAGCCTTACTTTTATATAAGTCGAACATGAATGTCGTTGGTCGTGTTTCTATTTATTAGTCTTTTATTGTAATAGGCTATTCGGGTTCAACAGGCTTGGACTTTAAGCTAATATTGTCCATGTTTAGGGTTAAAGCCCAATACAAGCCAAGCCCGGCCCATGAAGAGAGTCTATACGCCTACTTGGGGGTATGTGACTATAAATAGAACCCTCTGCACACATGGAGAGGGTGTTGGTTTCTCATTTCTTACACTCTTTAGTGTGTGTAACCCTCCACTCTTTACTTTCTCTCTTTACTAAATCTTTCTTTTTCCTTTCTCTTATTCTCTTATGGTTCGTGGCTTTTTATAGCTTTTTTGGGTATTATGAGGCTTATTGGTAAGCTTATTGTTGTGTTTAAATCTTTTATAATTGGGATAACATAACTTATAACCATTTCCCTCTCATTATATTCATCATTTATCTTGCACTGGCTCAAGCTACCACAAACACAACACACACGAATACAATACACCCCCGGTTAGCTCTTGATACCAATTGTAAGTAATAAGAAACACTAGCTAACTTGATCCGGAGGTCGGGGAGGATGAAACAAATAAGTAGCCATATTATTACTAGAGAGAGAAAGAGAAAGATGT
Source organism: Tanacetum coccineum (assembly GCA_026074375.1). Taxonomy (NCBI): domain Eukaryota; kingdom Viridiplantae; phylum Streptophyta; class Magnoliopsida; order Asterales; family Asteraceae; genus Tanacetum; species Tanacetum coccineum. The sequence goes on along the minus strand of BQNB010103233.1, from coordinate 14,764 downwards.
GTGTGTTTTCTACAGAGAAATACACATACTAGTGAGATACAAAATGAATCCTCACCCCTCCATGGAAGTATGGAGGGGGTATTTATAGGTCAAAACAAGGGAAACTATTCCAACTTAACAATACTAGTCCTTGTGAGTCTTGCCTAATCTTAACTTATGTAATTCCAGATAAGTCAACATATTTTAAGGCTAACAAAAAGGCAAGGACAAGACCAAAGAAGGAAAAGCTCAAGAGTCAAATCAAGATATCCTCTATCAAGAACGTCAACATTGGCAGAGATTATAAGCCTTACTTTTATATAAGTCGAACATGAATGTCGTTGGTCGTGTTTCTATTTATTAGTCTTTTATTGTAATAGGCTATTCGGGTTCAACAGGCTTGGACTTTAAGCTAATATTGTCCATGTTTAGGGTTAAAGCCCAACACAAGCCAAGCCCGGCCCATGAAGAGAGTCTATACGCCTACTTGAGGGTATGTGACTATAAATAGAACCCTCTCCACACATGGAGAGGGTGTTGGTTTCTCATTTCTTACACTCTTTAGTGTGTGTAACCCTCCACTCTTTACTTTCTCTCTTTACTAAATCTTTCTTTTTCCTTTCTCTTATTCTCTTATGGTTCGTGGCTTTTTATAGCTTTTTTGGGTATTATGAGGCTTATTGGTAAGCTTATTGTTGTGTTTAAATCTTTTATATTTGGGATAACATAACTTATAACCATTTCCCTCTCATTATATTCATCATTTATCTTGCACTGTTATAATTTTACCATTACGCGCATCTTTAACATGTTTACCAATACGCAAACTGTCACAATCGCGACTATGTAACGTGGCAAGGTTTAGGGTTTGTATTTTTTTGGAATGGTTCTCATCCAAACACGTATAGGTCGTCTATGTCGTGAAGCATGGTACCGAGAAAGGCTCTTTGTACTATTCTCTATGTTTCTTTACTTTTTGAAGAGAATCAAAAGCAAGAAACGAGAATCCATTTTTCATTCTCCATTTCCATTCTCGGACTCAAACAAAGATGAGAAGCATTCTCATTCTCTTTCTTTTCTTTCCATTCCATCGATTTTTCATCCCCTAACCAAAAAGGACTAAAAAGCTTTATAAATCCAACAACATGTTAGTGGTTGGATTAACACAACATCATAGGCCAACATACATTCACTCATGTTCTAAAACACATAAAACACAAAGAAAGAATTACCAAAAGCAACACATATTAAACCCGAATAACCAAAATTGACACCATTTTATTAGATTACCAAAATCTACTCTTTGAGCAAACTAAAACCAATAAAGTAACTTGACGAGCAAATCATTTTGCTCGCCATCCATTCTTTTGCTTGTCATGAACCTTTTAAGAAAATAGTACGAGCAAATTAAAAAACAAAGTTTGCTCTCTTATTCTTTTTGCTAGTGGTAATTAATGAGACTTTCAATCCACAAATGTGTTCACTTTTTTACATTAATGCCACATTTATGAAAAAACTTTGCTTCCTCAGTTACATTTAGAAAAACAAAATGTCCCATATTCTCCTTTTAGCTTATTCATTTAAGTTTATACTCCTCATTTAGAATTTAATTCTTCATCATCTCCAACAACTACTCACTTCAAACCTTAGATTTATAAAAATTTTACAGTCAAACTATGTAAAAAATCTCCATGTTCCCAAATAGATTAACTATTTTTCCTATAAATTGAAGTTTAATTGATGGTTACATGAAGTAATCTTGCTTTGGTCCCCTCATTTTTTAAATGAAATGTAAAATGTAATAGTAAAAATAATTTCGTAGAAGATTACGAGCGTATGGAAGGCAAGCAAACCAATTTGCTAGCACTTTAACACATAAATTAATAGGGCGAGCAAATGTATATGGCAAGCAAAACCATTTGCTTGCACTCCCACGTGGCACAATTTTAGCCTTACAAATAATTAAATACAAAAAAACATGGCGAGCAAATGAAGTTGGAGTGCAAAATAATTTGCTTGCTATGCCACTTGTCACAATGTTAGGCTTGTTTAAAAATAAATATGGCGAGCAAACTACAGACACGTGCAACTATCTTAGATTACTTGAAAAACAAAAAAAGTTACATGTAAACATCTAAATCATGGCAGGCATTTTATCATGGCGAGCAACCTACATTTGCTCCTAGAGTAGTTTTTGATAACACATCTTTCTAGGGTTGATTTTGGTAACACGTATTTCTATGTGCCGATCGACTCTCAAAATTCCCTCAAACACAAACAAGAACCAACTTTATCGATCACCCATACAACCTATCTTTCTAACCCACACATTGTTAACAATTTAGTTAATAAACAAGTACACCAGACACATAAACCAACTACATTCCAGTTCATAAAGAAGTACAACAAAAACAAAAACATAAACCCATCTTTGGAAATGGCCTAGTGAGTGGATTCTTAAAAGTATATCCCGTGTTCTTCCTCCAACATCTTTTTTGGCTTTTTTTATTCAAAATTCCTTATTCATAATTTGGTGCCAAGTTTTCACAGCTGCAAGGCCCTATCATCAGAGATTTCATCAGAGGTAACTTGAAAAGGGTTATCATCAGTATCCTCAATAATTATGACCTTTGCAAATAAGATATGATTGGTAAATATCATTATGGATGCAAATACCTTTTGCTTAAAGGGGTGTTTGGATGAAATCAGTTCTTTCCTAAACTTAGTTTCCTAAGGTAGATTGGTTAAATTTATCTTATTTTACTCTTAAAGGGGTGTTTGGATGAAATCAGTTATTTCCTAAACTTATTTTGATAAGGAACAATCATTTAATTCAACTTATTTACTAAGCTACCTTAACCTTAAAGGGGTGTTTTGATGAAATCAGTTGTTTCCTAAATTTTAAAAGCTACATAAGCAAAGCCAAATTTTAAGCACTTTGAAAGAAACTATTATCAAAATCCCACACAGCTTTTTAACTACTGTCTTATGAAACAATTAAATCACAGCTTATGAAGAAAACATAATAAGAACAAATGCTAAACAATTAGTGTGTACCTTGGCTTTCCAAGACATGAACAGGATAAGAATAAGGCAGCTTATTGTGGGGCTTATGGCTTAATACACATAAGCCCTTATATCAAAATTCACAAACTTAATCGAACCCTAGGCTGACAAACAGCTCTAAAAAAACCTTGGATGTCTCAGCAGCCATCCACTCCTATAGAGACTGCAAGCCTTGAACACCGATCAACTTAAACACAAAAAATACTTTGTAGGATTTAAAATGAGAACCGATATTTAATATTAAATAACACTTTTTATTAAAACTGAAATTAATTCTTACAACTTTGAAACAAAAGTACATAACATGAGAAATTACAAATCTATTGAAACTTAAAAAAAAACTGAATCGAAAAGAAATTAACTACTAAAATAAACTAAAGAAATTAACTCCTAAAAATTCTCTGGTATGCTGGAATGAGATGGGGGTTTTTATACCCCAAGCTTGAGCTCACCTCCTTCTTCTCGATCCTTCTTTCTTATATCTTGGCCCTCCATCTCTTCTCTCTCCTTGATCTTGAAACGTAAGCCGTAGGATGGAGTATAACCCGGTCATTGACGGGCTTGATGGTGTTTAGGTTATGTGAGTGTGACTGAATATGCACTCACTCCCACGTCATATCCACCAATCACAATCCTTCTTTCAGCCACGGTGGATTGGGTTGAGGGATGATTGAATAGTGACAGGTGGTTTAAGGGTGTGAGGGATTTCAACCCTATGGTTAATTAGCGTTTTCTTTGTCGTACCTATGTTGCTTGTGGTGAGTGGATTTAAGAAAAACTAGGGTTTTATTTTTATTGGGGTTCTTGAGTGTTGTGTGTGTGTGAGTGTGTTTTGATTTCATTTGGGTAAAAATGGATGCACAGTAAGTGTAAAAGAGTTATAAGGTTTATTAACTTAACCGGGTTGGTCGGGTAAAGGGTTCGGGTTATGTTTGGGTAATCGGGTTGAATTGGGTTGGGCTTTCTGTGATTTGGCTGGATTGATGGCAAAGTGGGTAGTTTGGACCCGTTATTAGGACTCCGCGCCCTTTTGTATCTTTGGGGAATTACATCTCTTTTTAGCTTTATAAAACTACTTTGGCCATTGCAAAAACAGTCCTTGAAACTATTAAAAACAATGAGTTGGCTTTGGTTGCTGTGGGTAGCTGCAGCAGTTGAATGTAGAAGGTTGAGGCTATGATGATCTCTTGCTTCAGGCTTTGATTTCTTTAGCTTCTTGATCACTCATCCGTTCTCGTGTCCGTTTTTGACTGTTTTCTTGCGATATTTGACATATCCAAACCTGCACACAATAACAGATACAAGCACATTTTTGCCATTTTTGATCCGTTTTGGGTTTATTTGGGCCTTTTTAAGCATAAATAGATATGTGTTATTCTACACTTATCATATTCCCCAAACCTAAACGATTGTGTGTCTCACGCAATTATCACATGCTCTTTATAAACAAAATACTCAAAAAACAAATTCCCCTAACTATACCTTTTGAAAAGTAGCAAAGAGTTTTGTTTGAGAGAGATAAGAGATCACAAGTTACTTAAACACCCGACTTCCCATATTCTAAGATTTTCTTCTTTTTTTGGAATTTGCATTGATTATTAACTACCGATACTGCAAATTATTTGTGTTGACATAATGCTTTGTTTTCATTACCACATTGGTAAATTTTAGGATCATAGAACAAAAAAAGCACAATTAAGCGTCCTAAAAGATACTTATCATACCGATTTTTCACTTTTCCATGCTTAGCGTAACTTAAAACAAGAATCACCGTTAATTACAAGTCATGACACTAACACTACTTCAGAAATATTAATTGTGTACTTACTTTTTCATTTGCACCTCCACAAATCTACTTTTGTATCTCAGGATTTTATTAAGTCAAAAACCCCCTAAGTCTTTTAAGACTTTTTTGGTTTTTTCGGATACTTATTTAATTCCAAAAAATAAAGCGTAATGGTTTAAGAACGCAATAATTAGATCCTAGCCCTTCTCCACCCTCTCACAGCAAGTCAGAATGAAATGTGTACTCTTATCAACTTAGTGGTATAAATAGTCCGCGGCTTACACGTAAAGTCTGCGAAACGTCTGTGTGTGTAAGAGCCCATGTGAAGCTCTTTATGTCGTAGATGTTCACGGCACTCGTTAGCTCCTGGCACTATTCATGTGGATCTACTCATCACCCCCACACATCGAACATACTCTACTATATAGAGCCACGCCAGCTCTATGACATAGTCCTGACACAACCAAAGTCATTGAATTTGAACAACAACGATCTACACAGTGAAGCGCAAGATGATCCTACCGGCCTACCTTATAAGTCTATAGCCACCACTCCTCAACGACTATCTCTGACTCTACATTCATCAGCTAACCTCGCTCAGGCTCTTATAGCTTCGGCTCGCATCCACACACATCGGCCACCGCCTACGGTCAACGATGTAGCAACATATTTCGACTCAGGAACATTTTTATAAGTAAAACAGCGTGCCCTTTTATCTCGACTGCTAGCCACATCGATAGCGATGTCGTCAATGAGGTTTATTCTACGTGTTATGACTCCGGACTCTACCTATATGAAAACACCAACATCGGCCACGCCTCCGACCCCGATGGAGATAAATTCTGGCAGAGATCTTTATTTATTAGATTTTTGTATTTTTAAGCCAAATTAAAGTATTCCTGATGTCTGTATCAATTCCTAATCAAAGGAAACTAAAGAAAATTCTATTATTAACTAGTTATTAATCACAATAAACCATACAACCCTTATTTATTAAACATTATTATATGCAAAAGTGAAAAAGCTAATGGGATAAAAAGCCCAAGTATTACTATGAGCTTGAAAGAAATACAACTATTCTCCGTTTAATAGAATGACTTATAAATATACACTATCATTTCTTGTGCTTCACAAAAAGAAATTTGCTAACGCTTAGCCTCATATAAAATCCAACTCGGCATATTTATAATCTACTTGAGTTAGCACAGTATTTCATTTTACTAACGATTCAAGTTAGGCATGTCATGAGACTAGCATAAACAATCTTCAATAATTGTTAAGGGAAAAAGCTAGAACTCAACACGTTCAATCGAGTCAAAAATTATTCTTATTTTACCAACGGAAAACACTACATTTTTGTTCTTAAACACATCTTTTTTTTTTTTTTTTTTTTTTTTTTTTTTTTTAATATGAAATATACTTGAAAAATTTAAAATTTTGCTATTTTTGGGGCGAAACGGGTACTCGTTTGAGAACAAAACACCTAAGCAACGCACATTAAATCGATAGGATTCCTCCCCAACTAAATGAAAAACATTGTCCTCAATGTATAAGTCGGGTGATTCTACGAAATCTAAGACGTTTATTAAGTTAGACAAAAGATTATTCGTTAATCGCTAGTAATGAAGGATATTGACTCTCCCCAAACTAATTTCACACAAAGGAGAGAAAAACTCGAGTGCTTCGGAATTAGGCATCGAACAGAGAGGGATTTTGAAATGTTGGTATAATCCTGTCCAAATCACACACAGACAACAAACAACGAGAAACGAAAAAGGATTTAGGGCCCTCAGCCATCACAACAAATGAAAAAAAAAAAAAAAAAAAAAAAAACAACAAACACAAAAAAAAACAATAAAAAATAAAAATCAACATTAGAGGATAGAAAGAAAATTAAATAGAGGAAAAGGATAAGCATTGGGAGTTGGAACTCCACGAAGCGGCTTGTTTTTGATTACCGAGTCGCAAGCTTGACTCGATCCCTGAATTCAGTTGTCCTTAGGGAGAGCAATACTTAGAACAAGAAATTGTTTAGAAAATGCCACGGCTCTTAGGGAATGTGTCTATGCCAGGGTCAAAAACAATGGTGTCTTCATTCTCGAAGGAGAAATTGAGGAATAATGAAGGTAAATTCTGAAACAAGGGTGGGTAAATAATGGACATAAATCATGAGATTTATGAAACACCCTTAAACTCTTTGATTATAATTTTCCCGCTTCGGGTTCAAAACATTTTCTTCAATTATCGGAGTGGTTACGGTGGAGGTTCGAGGAATTTGACGGATCGAAATGGGAAATGGTTCAACTCGGAAATGAGAGGATTAGCATGAGTAGTGGTACTTCCACTTCTCGTCTCTTCCGTATCATCGCTAAAAGACTCGAATTCGGGTAAAGAATTATTCGAATAAGAAAGAGAAATATCGGACGAATCACTATCCGTGACGGGAATAGGATTGTATTTTAAAGATTCGATATTAGTAATAAGAGATAACTTTCAAAACCAATTCTCACGAAGGTAACATCTTGATTTGAAGATATATCTTTATATCAAACTCTTTCTTTTCTTGTTCGGACATCATTCACCTCATAGGCTAAGTACTCGATGTCTTAAAATCATCGTCTCACTCGAAGTATCTTCATTTGGATATGGCCTTCAACAAATTCCCGGTGGAAATTGGAGCAATTATGAGGAGTTCACGGGAACTCCTCGAAATAAGGTCAATCTTAGATGAAATTATCAAACGATAGTATCTACGGTTAATCAAGATTAACAAGTTCGGAATCAACATTAACAAGATATTATTACAATTAGGCCACATCACACGGAGCGTCGGCAAATATCCCTCGATCCTCAAGTTGGTTTGGGGACAAGGTTTTCAACACCAAGCCTTTATTACTTCGTACGTTCCGTGCCGGAATAGTGTCGAGCTTGCTCATCCCATGTTTAGGAATTATCGGGGCTCCTAGATCGGTATAGTCGGTTGTGATTGCTAAAGGGAATATAATCATCCTCGTCATTCACAAGAAAACAGAAAGCATGTAACGAACGGCGCAGCATACTTTTGTCTTCGTAATGCTTCTCCTTTTTCGATCTTCGCTTCCCCATATATTAACAATCTTGCTTAGTTTTCGAATTTTAATATCACAATCTCTCTCCCATATTCTTCACATCAATCTCTTTCCTCGAAATCTTTTATAACCCAAAATATTTATTATCCCTTTAATCTCTCTATCGACCCATTGTTGGTTCATGCATTCATCTCCTCGATATCATATCTCTATTTTCTTTCTTTCATTCTTTCTTCATTGTTTCTTCAAATTTTTCTTCCAATTTATTAAGGATTTGTAGAATTCCTTGATGATCGACGGAATCTTGCGGGGGTTGTGAGTGGTCAAAACCGGAATAATCATAACTCGGATTAGGTTCATAGCAAGTTTCATTGATCGGTTGACATTGATAATCATGATGAGGACCCCCGCAATAAGCACAACAAAGATATTGCTGAGAAAAACTCGGTGAATTTTGTAGATAATAATTATCACTAAAGTTTTGATTGTAACACGGCTCCTGTTCATAGACAAACGGGAACTGTGGAGGACAATCATAACCATAATGAGCATTATTTCCACACAACTCACACAATACGTCTCAAACTGGGGTTGTGAGGTGGGTAGAAAAAATTTGGAGAATTATAAAAGCATTCGGGGTTTGGAACATAATGCGAAGGAATTTTTCGCATATAATTGCATGTGGACGTGAACAATTGGCAAAATCTGTGGGGGCTCATTAATGGTTTGATTGCATTGTTCTGGATTAGAGATAATCGGAACTTTTGGTGGACAATTATAACCGTAATGAGCACCTTTGCCACAAGATTTACATATGCATTGTCGACAAAAAATTCCATCTGATGAATCACCGCACTCATAACAACAATTACGGTCAATTTGTGGAGGTTCTTGCGAAGATTTTTCACCGGGGTCTTGATTGACAACGCCATGGGCTCTCGAAGAAGAGCATTCACCATGTTGGTTATTGTTCATCGGATGATTCGGAAGTATCTTGAAGTCTTTGAATTCTGATTTTCGCAAATACGCCAAGCAATTCTTAAACGAATTTCTTCGTAAAAATGCACATCCACGACAACTCGGACCATCAACCGGGGTTCCACATCTTGCACAACGCGGAGAAGAGTCGGGTTCGGGAACAAGGATCTTATCATTAAGATCCCTTTTTATCGAACACAATCTTTGTGTACAAATCTTCCACAAGTCGAACACTCTTTGATAGCGTAAAGGGATTTTGAACGATGAGACGCCATAAGAATTAAACAATTGAGAGGATAAGAAGAAAGAATTAAACGGATAAGAAGAAAAAGAAGAATATTTTTAGGTTTTGAAAATAATACATAAATTTTTTTTTTTTTTTTTTTTTTTTTTTTTTTTTTTTTTTTTTTTTAGCAATGAATTTTAACGGTTATACGAAAGAGACTTAAACCAAATAATCAACTACTTCACGGTAGCTCTTGAAATTGCTTTTCAGAGGTGAGCCGTATCGTAGTAGTGACACAAAAGGCAAGTCGTTAAAATTTTGATTACGAATTGGGAACAATTGGGCCAAAAAAAGCGTTCACCGGAAATTGAAATGATAATATCTCAATGGAAGATATTAATTTGTTGTGCTTCGTTAACCAACTTGGTGAATTTTATTTTCTGAATTAAGACAATTTTTTTTTTTTTTTTTTTTTTTGATTTTCTATTTTTTTTTTTATTTTTTATATATGAAAATATGATAATTATAATAAAAAGAAAAGAAAAAATATTTTTTACTTTTCATATTTTTTTTATTTTTTTATTTTTTTGGTATTTATGACAAAATCATAAACTTTCGAGGCGAAGGGATCTTCAAACCAAAGCGGACAAATCGAAACGTAGGAGTCGCTTACACAAGTGTCCCCGGCAACGCGCCAAAAATGATGTGCTAATAGTTTTATACACGTAAAATATAATATAAATAATATAATCCCGAGAGTAATTAAGAAAGTCACCAAGTTGCCCTTGATAAAATTCACTCTCAAAAATATATATAATATAAAATACGTATATTAAACCGGGTAAGTATGATCACCCGGGTCGTTTCCCCAATGACTCGTGGCACTGGAAACCTCTAGTTTTAAAGTTTGAACTTGATTTGAATATAGAAAAGGAGATATTTTTTTTGGTTTAATTTACTACTAAAATTAAGGCACAATTAAAACACCTAATTAACAATTAAACTAATTACAAAGTAAATAAAATGTGACATTTAAGAAACAAAATTGCAATTTAAATCTTAAATATGAAAACTAGATTTAAACCTAAATTAATGCTAACTAGAAACTTTTGGGAAAACAGAAAAATAATTTTTTAAAAGGCTTTTCGGAATATTTCTTAATGACTTAATACTATTTAATCTAAATTAATTCTAAAAATAGAAATTTAAATGTTAAAAATAAGAAAAAAATACTTTTTAAACTAGATTAACTATTAAATTACTTAAAAAGATGAGAAAAACATTTATATTTATCACTAATTTTTCTATTTAAAAGGTTAAAATTAAAAAACTAAAGGTTTGAAAATTAAATGTTTTAAAACTAATTTGAAATTATATTTTTAAAATATAATATTAAACTAAAGAATTCTATAAAAATACTTTTTATAAGAGAAAAATGCAGAAAATTAACAGATTTTATCAAAAGCCTAACTTTTTAATGAGTTATTTTTAAATAATTTAAGTTAATTTAAACTAAAAACCTAATTTATTATTTATAAAAACTATTTTTATAAAACTTAAACTAAAAACTGCCAAAACACAAGGGTTAAAAGTGACAATACAGAAAGATAAGGGTAGGCGGGGAAAATAAGTTTTTATATAAAAACACAAAGTTCGCAACTTATGGCAGAAATTAGTCCCTTAACCTAGGGACTTAACTAGACTAACAATTAAACTAACGAAGGGACCTTACTATGCTTAATTAACAAGGGCTAACTGCGTAACTAACAAGGACTACTGTGTAAATTTAAAACTACGAAACTATAAAAATTGGACAAAACAGGCCCTGCACTCCCCTAACTTCTATCCAAACTGCATCCCTTTTTTTTTATAATAAACAGCTTATTATCAACAGAATTTAAAAAAATAAAAACACTATTGAAACTAACTTTTACTTATTTTAAAATAGCTCTAAATAAGCTTATCAGCTTATTTAGCTCTAGAAGCTTTGTACTCTATTTCTTAACATACATAAGCAAAAGTCAAATTTTAAGGACTTTGACAGAACACACTTTTATTCAAATCCCACACCAGCATATTAACTACTGCTTATGATAACATATTAAATCAACAGCGTTGAAGAAAACATAATAAGAACAAATGCTAATCAATTAGTTGTGTACCTTGGCTTTCCAGCATGAACAGGAAAGAATAAGCAGCTTATTGTGGGCTTATGGCTTAATCCACATAAGCCCTTATATCAAAATCACAAACCTAATCTAACCCTACTGCTGACCAACAGCTCTAAAAACCCTTGGAGTCTCAGCAGCCATCCAACTCCAATAGAGACTCCAAGCATGTACACGATCAACAATAACCACAAATTACTATGAAGGATTTAAAATGAAGAAACGATATTTTTTATTAAATAAACTTTTATGAAAATGAAATAAAATTATTACAACTTTGAAACAAGTTAACATAACATTTGAGAATCTACAATCTATGAAACTTAAAAAACTGAATGAAAAGACTTAAACTACTAAAAATAAACTAAAGAAATTAACTCCTAAATTTTCTCTCCTATGCTGGAATGAGATGGGGGTTTTTATACCCCAAGCTTGAGCTCACCTCCTTCTTCTCGATCCTTCTTTTCTTCATCTTGACCCTCCATTTCTTCTCTCTCCTTGATCTTGAACGTAAGCCGTAGATGAGTATAACCCGGATCATTGACGTGGCTTGATGTGTTAGTTATGTGAGTGTGACTGAATATGCACTCACTCCCACGTCATATCCACCAATCACAATCCTTCTTTCAGCCACGGTGGATCGGGCTTTGAGGGATGATTGATTAGTGACAGGATAGGTTAAGGAGTGTGAGGATATTAACCTATGGTATTTAAATTTTGTTTAAAGCGTTGTGGAGTGATGAGTGGTTTATGAAAACTAGGGTTTATTGGTGTTCTTGAGTGTTCGTGTGTGAGTGAGTGTGTTTTGATCTCATTTGGGTAAAAATGAATGCACAGTAATTGTAAAGAGGGTTATAAGGTTTATTAACTTAACCGGGTTGGTCGGGTAAAGGGTTCGGGTTAGGTTTGGGTAATCGGGTTGAATTGGGTTAGGGCTTTGCATGTGATTGGCTGATTGAGGGCAAGTGGGTAGTTTGACCCGGTATTAGACCCGCGCCCACTTTTGTTATCTCTTGGGGGAATTAATCTCCGGCCTTGTGTTTGGCAAGCCACTTTTTCAGGCTTATAAAAAACAACTTTGGCCCATGCAAAAAACAGTTCCTTGAACTTATTTAAAACAATGGAGTTGGCTTTGGTTGACTGTGGGTTAGCTGCAGTTGACTGTAGAAAGGTTGAGGCATGATCTCTCTGGCTCGGCTTTTGATTTCCTTTAGCTTTCTTGATCAATCATCCGTTTTCGTGTTCGTTTATGACTGTTTTCTTGCGATATATGACATATACAAACCTTGCCAATAAACTCAGATACAATCACCATTATTGCCATTATTTTTGATCCGTTTTGGCGTTTATTTTGGGCCTTTTTAAGCATAAATAGATATGTGTATTCGACCTTATCAGTATTCATAGTATCTCAATATTATGCCTCTGCCAACTAAGATATGATGGTAAATATCATTATGGCTGCAAAGGACCTATGTTTTAAAGGGGTGTGTTTGGATGAAATTAGTTTCTTTCATAAAATTTATATTTCATAAGGTAGATTTGGTTGAATTCATCTTATTTACTCTTAAAGGCGGTGTTTGGATGAATTCAATTATTTCCTATAACTTATTTTTGCTAGGACATTGGTTTCAATAGGTTATTTACTAAAGCTACCTTAAGCTTGTTAAAGGGTGGGTTTGTTTTAACAAAACAAACGCAATAAGCTGGATATTAGTGTTTGGCAAACACAAAGTGATAATCACTATTTTGCGTTTGGACAACTTCAAAATGTGGTTATGATAAAGCAGCTCCATACTTGCTTTTTGTAAACGTTGTTCTCTTTTAACTAGAAATTTACCAAACAAACCCTAATACATATGCAATCTGCTCATAAGAAGTTTTACCTCTTTCCATCACCATTTTCTCTTTTCCCTTTTTAAGAACCATTTTCTCTTTTGCCTTGTTAAGAATTTTTTCTACTTTCTCAATCCTTTGTTTAAGATCATCCAGAATCTTGATTCCTGTTACCTCTCTTTTGTCATCTACAAAGATAGCGAACACTCAATACATAAGCCACAAGTAAAATAATAGGTAAAATAACAGAAAAATAGTTTATGGGTATACTAACCTTTCAAAGGTCCATTTCCTTTGTCATCTACAAAAATAGCCATAGATTTCCAGGAATCTGCCATTGATATGATCTTTGATCTAGGGTTTGTTTAGTTTTTGGAGTGAAGAGTCAGGTTTGATAGTGAGAATTAAATGGAGTGTGGGTGGAAATTTTTTTAAAATCTCTATCCCGAGGAAATAAGGAGTCAACACTTGTTTGAATTTGAAAAGACATAAATACCCTCACGTGCTGAGCACGTGAGAGTGTCATCTAATGGGAGTATGACAGAAGGACGATACATGCAAGATTTGTAAACCACAAGGACGGGTGGTGTACTTACTTTGAAGAGTATGAAAATATGAATAAGAAGAAGAATGATGGTGTTGATGAACGATAATAATGTTATGTAGTCTTAATATAAAACTTACTTCATCATAAAGATACACAAAGATAATACATATTTTTAACCACTCAAGGGTGGCCTAGTGGCAAAAGGGTTCGTGGTTATCACTCTAATGTGTGTGAGGTCTCAAGTTTAATTCTTGCTAGGTGCAAACAACCTTGATGTGGCCATGCCAAGCTTCTGAAAAAGGAGGGCTTTACCTTGTTTGAGTCTGTGTGGCGGTGGTTCAAACCCCGTGGATTATTCGGCCAATGCGTAGGAAACCATGGATACAAAAAAATACATATTTTCAACTAACATTATTTGATTTTTCTACACTGTTTTCAATAATTTTAAAAACAAAACACAAACTTTTTTATTTTTTCGCATTTGTCTCGACTTTTAAGCATCAATAAATTTAATTTCTCGACTTATTAGCATTGCATTCAGCCATTTGTAATTGCATATCGAGGGTAAAATATGCAACCTAGTTCTCTATAACCAGTGCTCTGATACCAATCTGTAACACCCCCCAAAATGTGTCGCAGCGAAAATGTGTCTGGGGGCGTTACTTCATAATAAACACCCCCAAAAATGTGTCGCAGCGGAAATGTGTCCGGGGGCGTTACTTCATAATACCCAGCGCTAGATACAAGAGAACGACCTTTAAATGTGTCGTTTGAAAAGTAATCTCGTTGATTTCCTTGAAATTGATATAATGTTTGTCCCATAATTGCATCACAATGAAAAGCTTGAAATTAACACAACAAGATTTGATCACTTGTATGTATGTGGAAATTCATGAATGAAATCTTGTCAGTTTAGACTCCAATGCACATGCAATAATCCAAGCATCTAATTCACCTGAGAAAAACATGCTTAAAAAGGGTCAACATAAAGTTGGTGAGTTCATATGTTAGTTTAAATATAAATGTAAGATTCAAATGAATGTATTTGTCCATTGTGTCATCACAGTACCATGTAAAAATCCCAAAGATTTATAAAGAATGCACGACACA
>BQNB010103232.1:0-12840 GCA_026074375.1 Tanacetum coccineum | reverse complement strand
GTCGGTAACCCAAGAATCACTTCACTTCATTAAGATTAACAAGAATATAAGCTAGGAGATGAGAAGATTTGTAGAGAGAGAAAGTAGTGATAGAAAGTAGAGAGAAAATGGAATGGTTGATTACAAATGAAATATTATAAATGAGACCAACCACCTCACCTTCCTTGGTGAGGTATATTTATACTAAGTCTAAAAGGCTTGCATGCCTTTAGTAATTCTACGGGCCGGGCTCGGGATTACTTGGGCTTTTGCCCGATACACGTGACCGATTAGATTACAAATAAGAGCCCGTTTACCCGTCTAGCCTATTACAACGTATATTAATTTAGTGATCGAGACCTAATATAATTATGAACGAACTTCCATTGTTCGACTTAATATTTTGAGGCTAACAATCTCCCCCGAAGTGAGTTCATTGTGACACTCCTTCGTGAGATCAATGAGATTGCTTTTGTCGTTAAGCTCTTGTGATCTTTGTCTCTGTCAACGTTGTAGGCTTGTTCCTTCATGCTTTGTGATCTTTGATCTTGAGCCTTTGTCATTGTCTTTTGACTTTGTCTTTTTTCGTCCGAGATCTTTAAATCTTTATCCTTCCGTCTTGATCGTCTTTGCCACCTTGCGATCTTGTGTCTTGACCAACATGCTCATACTTTGCATCATCTTGAAAGCTTGCTAACAATCTCCCTTGATAGACTTGATATCTTTGAAGGAAGATCTTATATATTAGAGTTTGTGCGGAAGTCTTTGTCTTTAATTCTTGAGCTTTCATGATTCTTGAATCTTGATGCTTATAGTATGTCTTTGTAGTTTGAGCATGAGCATGTGGTAATGAATCCGACTTTAGCTAGAATGAGGCATCACCATCTCCATCTTTATGTATCCTAAAATAAAACAGTTAGCAATAAAGCGGGTGGACGAATATAGCTTTGTCATTCATCCGGATTGGTTAGATTAACCTCCGGTTCCGTAGGACCATTTTACAGTATAAATACTGTACCTGTGATTAGGTAGATTCAAAGAATCTCCTTGACAGGGTTTCCAGCTCAAAGCGTAGGATCTTCTAACACAGATGTATTAGATTTACCATGCTTGCTAGTTCTCATTACCGGAACGTCTCAAAGCAGACAACACGGTAAGAGTGAATCAGATAGTTACTATCTTTCTGATTAAGCCGTCAATTCATTTCCTGGAACAAGTTTGATTCACATTGAATCGCACCATCGTTTCTTTCCAGTTGACACAAGTTTGATTCATATAGAATCTCGCAAGTCACCTACCGCAGTGCTGTTTGATGATGACACTGGAAGGATTTCCATTCGTCATTGTGAATACTAAAGAGTATCACTCTGAATGTTCTGGCAGAATCACAAGGATAATGCGTAGGACTCTTGTTAACAGCTTGTGAACTTATTGGTGTTCAACAAGTGTTAGAAATGGAATGTGTCCTAATGAGATTTATTTATGGATCTCTTGGCTCTAGACTCGATTAGTGCGTTTTGGTTTTTAGTAATCGGAGGCTGGAGCAGACTGCCACCTATTCAATATTTGTTCGTAATCGAGGCTGAGCAAACTACCTATACCTATTTCAATATAACTAACATTACGTAGTGAAAAGTCAATAGAATCGTGGTGTATCTCCTGACCAAATGACGCGACAAGTTATCTTATGAGAGAAACCCGAATGGCAGGGCATTGGTTGTGCATTGCATCACTGGGTCCCAGATGTCGTCTTCAATGTCAACACTACAAACATTGTGATTCAGACAGCATATGTATCGACCACGGTTCTGCCTAAGTTTGTGTGGAGGGCTTTCTTTCTTTACACACCCTTTATCTCTACATTTCTTTTTAATTCTTCAACCCCTTCAATGCTTACCAAGACGTCATTACTAACACCTTGTTGTGATTGTTCCAGAGTTAGCTCAATCTTAGTCGGCATTCTTCCCTTATACACATTCATCTCCAATCATACCTAAGGACTGCTATTTCTAACTATGGAGTATCCTTGGGTAGATCCTCCGGTTCTGGTTAGATCATATGATTGATTCTAACTAACCCCATTTATGACTTCCAGAATTCGTCCGTGAAATTAAGATGTTGTTGGTATAAGAGTCGAACCATAAAACCTATTTCTTCAGCACTTGAGTCATTTAGATCATATTTTTAAATACATTTTCTCTACTCCCCCTTATTTAAATAATAAACACTTAGTTTGAAATACCTTGTATTTAAAAAAATTTATTGAAAATTCTGTGGGAAAAATATTATCAGCATGAATGTTTTGGAACATTTTGATAATGTTTTGAATACATAAGAATGGTCGTTGATGATGTATCCAAGAACATTAAAACTTTGTTTTTCGAAAAACTCCCCCTCAAAAATAGGACCAATTGAAAAATTGTTGTCTTTTGAAAACATTGTGAGGGTTGGAGTGTTGAACACATAATTTTGAAAGTTTATGAATTGTCATCGAGAAATTCTTGAAAAATTATGTTCAACTTTTTGAAAAACCAAATGTTAGAGGACTTCTCTTCTAACGTCAAGGGTAAGCGCACTGAAACGTACACTTTCCTTTTTCTTGAGCTAAAAAACATTGAATGTCTTGTAAGAACAGCTCAGGACCGAGAAACGTTGAATTTCTCGTTGTTAGGATAAGTTATCTTTATAGATAAGCTTTCCTTTATTTGAAGTCCGGGTTACGTACTGATATTTGTACATAAGCCATCTAGAAAAATTAGAAATGACATGTTTTAAAAGCATTTGAAACTCCTGCTCGAACTTCATTTACATGCCCGTGTCGATATTAATCAACATTTCTAGGTACGTAAATGTTATCGATTCCAAGAGACATGTCGAGAAGAATATTTTTTGAAACATTTTCTGATTTTTTGATTTTGTATTTTCTTTTTGAAATTTTATATTTTTGTATTTTTGTATTTTTGTATTTTTGAAAAATATATACATGTTGATGTTTGATGAGGTATCAAGCAGATTCTTTTGTCAGAACCTCCAGTTCTGCTGGAGTCAAACATCTCATACCAATACGTCTGACGAGATACTGAAACCTTTCTTCGGGAAGGGCTTTAGTAAACATGTCAGCCACATTGTATTCAGTTCTGACAAAGACAAATCAATATACCGTTTTCAACCTGTTCCTTTATGAAGTGATACCGAGTATGGGATAGCTTTGGTACGGGAGTGGCTGCACGTGTTGCATGATATTGCTATGGCTGACTGAGAGTTCACAATACAACGATTTTGTTTATTGAAGCCATAATCTTGAAGTTGTGCTTTCTGAAGTACGTTAATCATAGTAGCACAAAACAAAAAGTAGATTACTCTTTTATAGCTTTTGCCCTTATTATTATTAGTATTATTATTACGAGCAATAATTAAAAAAAAATATATACGAATCAAATTAAAAATAATAATTTTCTTTTTATAAAAAGAATTTTAAAACAAAAATTTATATTTTTTTATTTCGGTTTCAGTTTGCGAGCAATAATAAAAAAAAAATTAATTTTTTTATTTCGATTTCAGTTTACGAGCAATAATAAAAACAAAATTTTAAAATTTTTTTATTTTGGTTTCAGTTTACGAGCAATAATAAAAAAAAAGATCTTCAAATTTTTTTTTTAATTTTTTTTTATTTTGGTTTCAGTTTAATAGCAATAATAAAAAAAATTAATTTTTTTTAATTTCGGTTTCAATTTATTAGCAATATAAAAAAAAAAGTTTAAATTTTTTTTAATTCGGTTTCTGTTTATGAGCAATAATAAAAAAAAAAAAAAATTTAAATTTTTTTTAGTTCGGTTTCGGTTTACGGGCAATTTTATTTCGGTTTCAGTTTACGAGGTGAAAAATAGTAAGTCGCGGTGTTTTTTTTTAAAAATTAAAAATTGCTCGAACTGAAACCGAAGTAAAAAAATTTAAAATTTTTAATTTTTTTTTATTATTGCTCGTAAACTGAAACCGAAATAAAAAAAAATTAAAATAAGAAAAAAATAATAATAATAATTTTAATAATAATAATAATAAGAAAAAATTACACGTTTCGTCCCTATGGTGGTGACAGGAGCAAAAAGACCAAAATACCCTTTTAATAATTAGACTTAACGAGAAAAGTTAACGACCATCCAAAATAGGGACGACCAGCGTTACCAGTTTCAAAATTAGGGACGACTGGTGTATTTAAAATGAAATAGGGACGAAACGTGATTTTTGAATAAACCATAAGGACGAAACATGTAATTTTTTCATGTGAAAACAAAAATCAACGCGGTTAACTTTGCACAGAAGGTTAAATTTGTCAATGTAGATGTGGTACTACGCTTGTATCTCTATTTTGCATAAAGTTTTACTGTATTTACTAGTTTTTTTTAACCTGTTGGATACACAAATGTGTTAAATATGGTTTTTATTGGTTTTGTTAAGAGGAAGGTACTAGGCGGACAAGCGTTGTTGCGAAGCTTAATATTCAATAATTTTCGCTTAATATATATTTTCAGTGACAAAGTTTCAATTTTATAATTTCCATAAAGTTGCAAAACCGAATCAAAGTTAGAAGGATGCGGTTGGGATGCTGTTTTCCGTAAGTATATTTAATTTATGATGTAAAACCATTATATATACAATGCAAATATAATTAATTTCTATAGATTATTAAAACAATTAAAACTAGTACAATATGTATACATTAGAATTAACAATTAAAATCTATAACAATCTATCTGTACAAAGAGCAAATAAACGTGATAGATGCATTAATATAAACGCCCTATCAAGGTGCAATTGGAAAACATTAAGCGATAGCTGGTTAGCCATGAAATGAACTATCCTGCATATTGTTTTAAACATGAACAGATCGAGGTCCGTTTGCTCTTAGAAATTCATGAACTTCTATTTTCCCAATCTCCTCATCGCCAAACCTTCAGTTCTTGATTTCTTTCACCCTCCTCACTTCAACACCAGCACGTCTGTGCGGAATTTCTTGGATAGCCGGACTACAAAAATAACAACATGTTAAAAATTCATCTAAGTAGTCGAAGAAGGTTTTTCCAAAACATATGTAAATCAAAAATTCAATACTTAAATATGTGACATCGCATCTATAATTTTTTCGGCAAGCAGTTATAGCAAACTTTTTTTAGAAGATCCATTGCCCAGTTTATAACCAAAACGGCCAAACAAACAACATCTAATGATTCAACTGCAACCAGAAATGAAAACGACCCAAAAAAATTACCAAACGACATGATCAAAACAATCAAACCACATGGCATAACACAAAACGTGTCATTTCATTTATGAGTAAGATATGAGATTCTTGTGCATGAAAAGTTCCAAAACAAAGACCAATTTTAGTGAAAAAAGTAACCGAGGCTCATATGTGTAATAATTTAATAGGATAAGAAGGAATAACTGCCATGGCTGCATTACTATGAATACCCCGTCAAGATATGGTTATTCTCAATCTTTGAGTCTCAACGACACATTTATCGTCATCGCCTATCCAATTCAGAAACTAAGGTACCAATATCTAATGGGAGGTGATTTGCACACTCCATTAATTGATTTGCAAACTCAAAAGTATTGTGTCTAGACATATATACCCTCAAATTATTTTTACTCATGTTCACCCTACAAGGGTATAATTGTCAACACACAATACTTTTGAGTATGCAGATCAATTAATGAAGTGTGCAACTCACCTCCCTTAATGGCCCAACAAACAACCCATTTAACCAAACGACACATAGACTTTACAAAATGATTGCATGAATACCAAGAGAGAGATGAAAACATAGATGATCATGCATGAAGATTGGTGAAAGAAAGACGTGGAGACAGTATTCAAATAAGAAGGAAAATGAAGGTAGGTAGAAAAGATCTCGAGTATAATCTAATGATCTAATAAGTATACATTGATGTTTTAATGGCCTGAATAAAGAACCCACTTAACCAAACGATACAACAAGAGAACAAAACGACCTCATTAATTTTAAAACGGGGTCGAAGCACGCCTAAAGTATAATTTGGCATCGGCCGCTAGGCACCATGGCTACATTAATATAAATGCCTTGCCAAGATACGCCCATTCTCAACCGTGCATGAGGATTGCTGAAACAAAGACCAATTTGAGTGAAAAAATTAGAAGAGGCCCAGATATGTAATAATTTGATAGGAAAAAAAGGAATAACCGTCATGGTTGCATTACCACAAATACCTTGCCAAGATACGGGTTGTAGAACCATAGAGGGGGGGGGGGGGTGAACACGGTCTTCTTAACTTCTTCGAAGTTTATAAAACTTTAAGTCTTAAAGGAACTAAGTGGTGTAGTGATCTACTTAGTATAAGAACAATAAGGAGAGAGAGAGAGAGAGAGAGAGAGATGGAGAGAGAGAGAGAAGGAGAGAGAGAGAGAGAGAGAGAGAGAGAGAGGGAGACAAAGAGAGGTAGAGAGAGACCACGATATATACTGGTTCGGGATGGGGGTTTAGACCATCCGTACGTCAAGTTGCGAATCCCTCGACACCGATACTATTACTCTAGTATAATCTTTATGGTGGACTATAAACCGTATTACAACTTCGCTCCACTGATATGCGCTAAGATCAGCGCTCACTAAGAAGAAGTACTCCATACGGTATTCCGCCCTCAGAATCCACCCCTAAAAACCCGTGATTCGACTTTCTTCTAGTATCACTAAGATCAACTAGGACCACTAAGAACTTCTCACTGAAAGTAAACCAAAACCCCAACTAGATCACCTAATGATCTAAGCTTGATCACTAAGATACAAGACTTTCCTTACAACCAAATTAAATGAAAAGTTAATTGTTTAAATCAAGCCCTAATGTAACCTAGAGACTCGATTATAATAAAAAAAGGGTATGAGAAAGAAGACCCTCGATTAATAACACACAAGTGTGGATTAGGTACTTGTGTGCCTCTTTTACGGAGATGTGTTCTATTTAATAAATGATAGAAGAGAAGATTAGAACACAAGAGGTGTTAGACTTAGAGGATATTAGAAGAGAAAAGAGAGGAAAGAAAGAATGGCAAGAGGTGGGGAATACAAAAGCTAATGAGGGGTATTTATGAGCCAAAAATCCAAATTGGGAAAATCCAATTCGAGCCTGGTGCGCTACCCACGCGTCAACACGTGACTAGCGCGCTAGAAGCCCATCTCGGGTTTTTGACGTTTTAAATACTCGTTCTTGTTAAAACCTAAATTTTACTTCACGCTTTGACCTTTCCATTATTATTACACTCAAGGTCAACCAACTCAAATATTCATTTGACAAGAACGTTTGTGAAGTGTTTAAAAGAAATTTTGGGGATGTTTGTCCGATTTAAAAGAGATAGGAAAGAACCATTAGACAAAGGGTATATTGGGTATTCCTCACAAGTAATTGGCTTAGTTAGAAACTAACCATAGTTGAGTGAGTGAGTTGGATAGTTAGGGAAGAAAGAATATGTTAAAGGAATATTCCTTTGCTTAGAGAGAAAGTGTGGATGTTATGAGGGAGAGAATTTGAATTTCAAATTCAAAATGAGAGGGATGGGTTCTATGTGAGTTGTCATGAGTTGGCATTGATGTGATGGATAGGAGCCTCCTAATTCAAATTCAAATTTGAAATTTGAATATTATGATAAGATGGTGAGTTGGTAAGGTGTGTAAGAGAAGATTGGTGAAGTGTGTAGAATTTGAATTTTAAATGTAGAAGTGTGTAAGTGTGTGGGTAAAGAGTATTAGAGAAGCTTTGAGTGTGTGTGTGAAATTTAAATTCAAATGAGGATATGTGTGAGTGTAGAAGTGAAGAAGATAATGAATAGGGGATGTATGGGAAAGAATGTAGTGATGTGACACATAGGCGCCCATGTAGGGAATGTGGGAGACAACAAGTACATGAAGGTACATTGTGTAAGGAAATGTGAATTGTCACATGTGAGGATAAGATTAGGGAAGGTTTAAGTGGTGAATGTTTAAGGTTTATAGATGTGAAGAAGGTGATGAAGATAGAGATAATCAAGGGATTGATCAAGTGATTAATCATATTGCCATTTAAAGAGAAAAGCCTTAGGCAACGATGATTAAGGAATGATTTGGGAAATAGGAAGGAATGTTTAGATTGTGTGAGAAGGTAAGAATAATCATTTGTTAGGAAATAAGGATTAACAAATGGTTAGGGTGTTAGGATTTAAAAGTATCTATTATTAGATACTACCTGGTCTTATTTATATTTGTAATAGTTTTAGTTTTGTTTTACGTTTAATAGTAATGAAATAAGGATTAGTGAGTTTAAGAGTTAAAAAGAACTCAATAATCACACTTAGAGAGTAGAGTAGGGAAATAAACATAGAGTAGTAAACTTTATAAACATCCCCATCTTAAATGGAGGGTGGTAAGCTTGTCATTTGTAATCTCCTCTCTCCCTTTATTTTCTCTCTTCTTTATTTGAAAATTAAAAGACTTGCTTCATCTCTTACATTCTCTACATTCCTAAACCGTCACAAGTGTGATACAATATCCTAAAACGTAACCTAACAAGTGGTATTATACGCCTATAGATATTTAAGAGTGATCTATTCGTAAGATTTTGGTTCGTGTACATGATGACGTAATCAAGATTGAGTTGTTACATGATCGAGATTCATTCGAGCTCATTTTTGATTCGATTCGTATAGTATCGTGTTTGTTAGACGTGTTGTTATAATTTCGATTGTATCGAAATTAAGTGTTGTCGAGTTTTACTCAATTTCGGTTACATCGAATTGGTATGCGATGTATGACTTCAACTGAGTTGGAACGTCTGACAAAATTATCTTCTTGATTCACAAGATCATACATAAAAAACATGTAAATAAATTTTCAAAAACAAAATACAAAATTGAAAAATTAAAAAGACAAAAAGGTTTTCTTTAAACTTTTTTCAAAAAAATATAAAAACAAATACAAAAATAGAAAATGCAAAAATACACAAAGTTATTAAAGCAATCACATGTCTTCTCGTTTTTATCAGATTCATAATCCGAATCTTCTCAAAATATTCTTTGAATGCATAAAACAGGATCATGATCTGAGGATGAGTTATTAATAAGATAAATGTTTTTTCACCGTTAAAACACGTGTTTGTAAATATTTCATTCACAAAACCAAAAAGAATGTTTCAAATCATTCTTAATGGGTATTTATTCAAGGGAGAGTTATAAATTTTTCGTGATTTATCGGGCTTTGAAAAAGACAAAAATCCATTTTGGGACCATCCATGAGAAGGGATCACACTCATAGGGGGAGTTTGTGAAAACTCTGGCTTAAAAGCAAATTAGATTGCAACTTGAGGGACTAAAAATGAACAAAAGTAAAACTATCATTTTCGGTCAAAGAAAGTCAAACCAAAAATGAAAGGGGTATAAATAGTGTTATTTTTCATTTTTATTTTTCTTATCATTTTCGATAACATAAGCCATTTTCGATTAAGATTTTTATAGCAATTTTGGTTGAGACTAATCTCGGTTTTACAACAATTACAAGTAAAATATTAATGTAAACGTGTTAGGGATCGAGAAAAGACTCGGTCACTTCCAAAGTTGTAATAGTATAGCTCGTAGCGTAATATTTGAAAACTTACCAAGCTAACCGGGTCAACATAAGTCATCCTTATGTTGACTGGCCCTAAGCAAGGTAAATATACACCTCTCCATGCCTTAGAGAGGGTTGGTTATTCATTTGGTCATTCATCTTAATACATTTTCCTTTCTTTCTCTCACTAAGTGCTAAAACCCTTCTTTCTCTCTCTAAACTTTCTATCTTGATATATTTTTAAGTGTTTTGATACTTCTACAATTGATATCAGTCGCCATGGGGTGATATCGTGAGCTTGTGTTCGTTTATATCTTGGTTAGATCATTAGTTTTAGTTATTTTTGGTTTTTTAGTTTAGTTTTAGTTATTTTTTTGGTTTTTGTGGGCTTAAAAAATCAAACCGGTTTTGGTTGTTTTAAAAGTTATTAAAGTTTGATGTGTTTTAAGGAAGATATAGGCGTAGATAACTAGTTGTGCAAGAAAAATAAAGGTAAAACGTCAAAAAGGGTGAGTTTTTGTGAAAAAAGTACATTTTTATTTGAAGGAAGCGAAATATGTTTTGAAGGTAGCGAAACATGTTTTGAATCTAGCGAAATACATATTCAAGCGAAATGTGTAAGCGAAATATGTTGTTTAGCGAAATATGACAGGTTGACTTCAAGCGAAATACGTCATTTTTTGGAAACGAAACTCTTCTTAAATTTTCTTAGGTCAAGCGAAATATGTTCAAGCGAAATATGTCCCCAAGCGAAATATGTTTCTAAGCGATTTATGACAGGTTGTTAGTTCAAGCGATAATAGGTGTTGTGTTAGGACAAATCTCTGTTTAATTTTCCTATTTCATAGCGCGAAACATTTACATAAGTCATAATCCTATAGCGCGAACTTTTAATATTCATATTCAAGCGATAGACTTTTACATTTGTCAATATTCAATGCGAAAATTAGTACAATCACAAAAATATTTTATTTTCTACGGTTTGTCTTACTTTGTAAAATCCCGCAAAATACTTGGATTTCTTGGTTTTAGTGAAGATTTGTAAAATCCCGTGGAATATCAATCTTATTCACCAACAATAACAACTCTTAACACAATTTCTGTGCCTTTATCATGTTCGGATCACTAGTTAAATCAATTTCACTTTTCTATTAATTCATGATGGTACTACTTCTAGCATAAACACATATATTGTTGCTCTGAGCTTGAGAACCATCTCCAATGCTTAAAAAAATCAATGTATGCTTACTTGGGCAGGTCGTAGGTCGTCTAATTCATCAAAGGGAAGAACAATGGTAGGATGATGGCTTTATTCAATCGATAATGGTCCATTAGTTTATCGCTAATGTTTGAAGAAAAATGAGGCAAACTGACTAAGAAATACTCCAAATTCACTGAAGCACAACAACTTCAAGATGATTGTGATGTTCAAGCAACAAATATTTGGTGCTAGAACCTTCTTGGAGTGCTATAAATAGAGGCCACTACTCTCAGCACTAGAGAGTAGTTTTTAGTTTTAGAATTTTAGCTTAATTTTCTAGCTTATGTAATTTACCTTTAAAGCTTTTTGTAACTTTCCTTTCAAGTTATGTAATCAAGTTTTATATTAATGAAATTCAGTTTTAATCTTAAATAATCTGTCAAAAGCTCTTTTGTTTTCTTTCATAAGCTCTCACTTCTCTTTAAATGATAAGCTAATGTTCTTAAGCTACTCAATAAGCTCTCTTAGTCTCTAAGCTAAGATATAGCTTAATTCAGTCTTAATCAAGGCTGTCAAGATCGCGATCCCACCTAGAATCATTTTTGTCTTTGCAAGATCGAGATCGTAAGATCGGATCGAGATCGTAAGATCCTACCAATTTATCATGTTCTGTAAGCAACGGATAAACGAGTCAAACTATTTTTATTTCTACTCATCATCAAATATAAATTTATATAATATGTTCTTGAAAATGTCCAAGTTCAAATTTAAAATACCAAAGTAAAAGTAAAACACAAAAAAGTCAAGTTTCAATCATCACATTCACGATTTAGCAGAGTAAAATTACATAACATGCGTAATAAACGTCTCAAACAAAGTACTACAATTAAGCTATCTGAATTAAAACTTTAAGTTTAATAGTTAAAACTATGAAAATGTAAAAGAAAAAACAACAATTACATGTAAGAATTTTTTTGCTTAAGGTAACTAGAACATGAGAAGAAGAACCATAATTTGTTTCATGTAATTTCAATTTGGGGAAGTAGATAATTATGTTTATTGATTAGAAAATTTAGGAATGAAACGTCAATACTTGTTACTGAGATCAGCGGACTCGTATTGTTCTTTTTTGGGCCTAAAAAAGTAATGGGCTAGTAAGTATGTAAGTCAATAAGTTAGTAACTTGGTAATTTGATAAACTCGTATCGACACGCGATCCTACGATCTTGCGCGCGAGTTTACGATCTTACTTGCGATCCTACCTCTGATGCGATCCTACACCGATCTAACACGATTTTATCAGGTGGACACGTAAGATCGTACGATGTTACGTGTAAACTCGCGAGTTTGACAGCCTTGGTCTTAATATCTACTTAAAATCTAAAAACAGCTTAAAACCTCAACTACTTTTGACTAAATAGCTTTTGGAAGGTGAGCCAATCATGGAAGGGCTCACATGGACTTTACTAGCTTATCCAATAGGATAAGCTAGAGCTTGTAGATGCTCATTTGAGTTTAAGCTTCTGTTTAGCTGAAGCATCTTGTAAGTTCTCCTTAAATTTCCTTTTCATTTAAATTCTAGCTTAATATTTGCTTAATTGCTTACTTAGCTTTGCTTAAACTGCTTATTTAGTTGCTTGATTTAGCTATTTTGTGTTTCATTTTGCTTATTGATTATGTCCTTTAATCTGCTTTTAGTTTTTGTAGCTTAGATAATAGCTTACTAAATAATTTGTCATAACAATCATAAAAACTAAAAAATAGCATTAGTTGTAGATCTTTGATTTTAGCTTATTAGATTAATGAATCATGTTTATTAAGCTTGTTTTAAGCTAATTAATATCTGGAAATAAGGATTAGCTATTTAGATTATCATTTCATAAACTTAAGTGAAAACTATTATAATTAAGGGAGTATTTGGTTTAGTAGAGTTTACTTCTTAAAGTCAAACTTAATTGTGCAATTCATTTGAGGTAGTTTCAAATTCACTTCAAACTAGTAGTTAAATAGTTTTCATAAGTTAGTTTTCAAAATTTAATAAGTTTGAGCTTAT
>BQNB010103231.1:15000-24074 GCA_026074375.1 Tanacetum coccineum | reverse complement strand
ATGAATGACAAAGCCATATTCATCTTTTATTGCTAACTGTCTTATTTCAGGTTTAGACGACGGTGTTGCAGCCTCATTCCAGTGAAGTCGGATTCATAAACCACATGCTCATACTCAAGCTTTCAAAGTCAATCATTCAACGTCAAGATAGTTAATTCTAATCTTCCCCACTATCAAAGAGCCTCAAAGTCAAATAAAGAATCATCAATTGGCTAGGTTGTTAGACTTATAATCACATATGTTAAACAAGAATGTAACAAGTATGAGCATGATGGTCAAGAGCACAAGTTGATCAAGGAAGTCAAATCAAAATGATTCAAGTCAAGGAGATGAGAACTCAAAGTCAAAAGATAAAGGCTCAAAATCAAGATCACAAAGCATGGATGAACAAAGCCATTACAAACAAGACAAGACTATAACAAGCAGGAAAAGCATAAACGTCAAACATCATATCTTCAATGTCATCGGTGGTATAGAGGAGTTTGAAGAAAGAGACCTCAACATTGGGGGAGAGAATAAAACACAAAGCAACCCCGTAACAAGACAATTTAATCGGAATCATAAACAAGAAATTCAACACAAAAAGATCAAGTCCTTCACATAAAGAAGACCTCAACAATAGAGGAAGATTTTAAAAGAAAGAGACCTACTACATTGGCGGAGCGGAGCATGTTCCACCTTTATTATGAATAAAGTCAAACAAGAATAGAGTATAGTCCTTATTGACATCATAATTAGTACTTGTAATTGTACAATACAGTACTAGTCGGGTATTAACAGCTTGATTCTTGAGTAACCTTCAAATATGTCCATGTTTACAAGGTTAAAAGCCAAGATAGACCCAAACCCGAACCCCATTAAACGAAAACACCATATGCCAAGTCAATGGCTATATTAGTAAAAACGCAAACCCTCTCCACTACATAGGAAGCAGAGTGTCTTGGAGTATGCAATTTTTCATTTTAGTAACTCACACATTTTCTCTCAAAAATCTAAAATTCCATCTTTGTTTCTCTTCTCTCTCTACATTCTCTTCTCTCTACATTCTAGCTTAGTTCTACTCACTATCTTGCTTATTGGTATGTGCTATAACATTTGAATTTAGATTAAAACACACGGGAACAACAAAGAAATATGATGATTTCAAAACAGGATTCAAAACGTCTATTCCTAAATAGGCGACGACACAGATACAGGTCAACTTTCTCAACTAGAAAAGAATTTGGCAGACTCAGGAAAATCCATTGCATGCTAGTACTTAAGCTCAAAAAGGCCGTTCAACGGTCTAACCAGCCTCCAACGTGCATGGTATGACATGCTTCATTTCTCTTTCCTCCTCCTTTCACACAAAACATTTCCCTAAACGGATGTAGTTAAGAACTGTCCTCTTTACACACGAAATGCCATGACACTATTTATCTACGGTACATAAATTTATTTGACAGATATAAATATTTACATCCACTAATTCTGCTATAGTTAGTAATAGATTGCGAGCTAATCTGGATGACCAAACATAACGTTCAACATGTCCAACATGACCGTCAACTTATCATTCTATTTTCAGGATTACACAATTATCTTAAAGTCCCAGAGGCAACCTTCACTAAACCAATCAAAATATGCTTCTAAAACATTATTAAAACAAATAATGGTACTAGCTAACTGACAGTGATTCATGTGTACACACCTATGTGGAAAAAGAAAAAACTGGATGACGATCCTACAAGGAAGACAACCCGAATGATGCCAACAAAAATATACCCGTGGCATGATTGGATACCCTCAAATGTATCTGCACCCATCCAGTAAGACCCGAACCTTATTTCACATCATTCCTGCTTTATGTAGTGCCCGTAATCAGGAACAAAAGCCTATTGAAAAGACACTTAAATGCGAGTTCAAAACGGATCTCTTTGATACCTCAAAGGAACCATTAACATCGCGGTCCATCTTAATACTTTGAATACGTATAACCGTAAATTTACTCTAAACAGCATATCAGAAAAACCAGATACCACAAGCGAGGATGTCAGTAACACTAGACGTGCAGTACAATCCAGGGAAGCAGCTCAACACTTAGTGCTAAACACTTTGTTAGCTGGTCTTCCAAGAAGCAAAAAGCATTCCGCGTCTCGAGTACAAGGCAAATATATTGCCTATCCTAGGGTCATTTGTACTCAATCCTATGGATGCGATTCTCACAAACTACAATGATTAAATAGAGTTTTTTACAAATAATAAGATGTCCCATACTGTAATACGAACAAAACAAAGTGCAATGCCATATGCTGCAACAATCTGTTCACACACTCAAGACCAAAGCCACATCGATGTACGCACACACATTTTGATAAAGGACAGGTGCAAGATTAGAAATAGTGGACACTTTAACTTTGTTTCTGGAGACGAGAATAAATCAACGACTAACTCTTACCAAACACTTCCAAGAGAATGTATTTAATTACTTGATCGATATAAAGACAACTAGTATGAAAACATGCGTGGTCTTCGGAAAACCCGCTCAAAAACCTCTACAAGATAGAAGGTCAAGTAAAGGTGGTTAACCAAGCAGCTCAGTATACATCCTATATCATATACATAAGAAATCAATAATTAATTTTACTATTCTAATTAAATTTTCAAAATAGAAAATTAACAAATTAACAAAAAATTCAAAACAACAATATAACAAATACTGTATCATCTCATGATTGATTTCCTACAAAATCGATAACATTTACCACATTGCAGAAATGTCATTACATTTTTTTTAATAATGAGTAAGAAAAGCGTAAAAAGTTCGAGCAAAATGTCTAATCCACACTTTAAAACATACCAAAACATGGCGTGCTATTTACTTCTATAACAAACCAATCACATCATTAAGCAAATATACTCACAACCAGAAAACTTTGCACTCAACAAAACAACAACGGGAGGAAAATTATCTCTCTCGAGAGAATGAATTTAACTTCATATCATAATCAACACGGCTTGTGCATACTTCTCTTGAACTGCTCAACACCCATGCTTACTTACCTTTAAGGTACGTGAACTCAAGTGCATTATAGTGTAAAATAAGACAAAATCTTAACTTTTTTATTAGGTAGTTGTTTTCAAAATTAAAACATTACATATCAGAAATTCATCAGAAAAATCATTCATTCACAAAGATTGTTGACCACCTCAAATAAAACTACAATACCTTTAAAAAGACAAAAACAGGTCACATGTTCGAAGGAAGGAGACAATGTCAAATACGTCATTCATTAAAATTGTCATTGTGATATATGAAAAAGATTTAAATAAATAACGGGTTACATAACAAGTTAAAGATAGGTTAATTCAAGGTAACTTCTATATACACATTAACTGTTCTACTGTTTATGGCCTTGTTAGGGAGCAATAGACAAAAATACAAGTTGCAAGGAATGGTAGTTACAAAAACCTATATGGACACATGTGTCCATGTGTAGGAACTATTTCCATAAGCGCCTAAAAAAACTTATAAAACAAAATTGCTAAGGGTTAGATGTATAATGTGGGCATTTGTCGTAAAACAGTAAAGTTCAAAACACACAACCCCCACTACCCCCTCGTAACACCCTTATACACAAAACACTAACATGACTTTTTCATTCACTCTCCTCACCACATCCAAAATCCGTCCAAACCTCCAAATCGATCAAAACTAGTTCGATATAATAAAGCATTAAGATAACATAACAAAGCAGTAAAACCCAACCACCCTAAACTTCATATATCTCAATGAATATAGGTTAAATCACACCATTTGACAGTGCGAAAACCCTAGAAAATTGATTCTCAGGTTCTTCAACAAAGTCAGATATAAACAACCGAACAATTAAATAAGGGTTTTCGGTTCGTCTAAGTGTAACTTACACTCTTAATACAGTCTTTTTTTTAATTAGTTAAACATACATGATAGAGAGTTTTGGTATGACATTCTTGTAATACAACAATAGGGATTTTGCGGAATATCATAAAATGTGGGTTTTAGGATGAACATGAATATTGTTTGTAAGTTTGTTGTTAGAAAGCATCTATGTCTATCCTAGAATGCTTTAGGGCTAAGAAATCCATAGCTTGTACCTCATTTTTGAGTTAAAGAGTAATTTCGTATGAACTTTTGCTCGTTTTTGATCTTACATGATTAACTTATGTGTAAAATTGCTTCTATGTTGTTCAAGAATACTATGTCCATGCTTTAAGTATGTGTTGATGCAATGAATACTAAGTTTATGGTTGTTTGTAAAATGGAGGCGAATTAATCACAGTAGGAGGCGAATTAATCCCCTCTTTAGGAGGCGAATTAATCCTCCTTCAGGAGGCAAATTAATCCCCTCTTTAGGAGGTGAATTAATCCTCCTTCAAGAGGCGAATTAATCCCATCTTTAGGAGGCGAATTAATCCCCTCTTTAGGAGGCGAATTAATCCACCCCTTTTTAGAGGCGAATTAATCCACCCCTTTTAGGAGGCAAATTAATTCACCCCCTTTTTTAGAGGCGAATTAATCCACCTCCTTTAGGACGCGAATTAATCCACCCCCTTTATGAGGCAATTTAATCCAACTTCTTAAGGAGGCGAATTAATCGAAATCCTTAAGGAGGTGAATTAAACCATATCCTTTAGGAGGCGATTTAAAACATAATTTAGGAGGTAAATTAAAATTGGTTAATTTTGCAATATAGACAAAGTTTGTTAAATGCTTTCCTAACAAAATGTGCTTAATCCTTTATTGATAATCATAATCTGCATCTAAAATCAGTCATCATTAAACTGCTTGCCATATAGTGTCATATATAAACTTGGTTATATATAAACTGTATTGGAAAATTCTTAGCAGAACCATGACTACCAAATCTAAACAAATTGCAATGGACAATGCCTTAGTAGCTCTAGAGAACCAACGTGTCATTGGCAAGTGTAACATGAGGATCAATCCTAGAATGTAACCAAAGGAACCTACTTATCAAGTAGTATTGGATGCCCTTGCTCTTACATCATGCTATCTTGCATTCCTTATCAATGCCGAAGTTCCAGTCATCTACATACATCAATTCTGGGCTACCATCAACAAACACAAAGCATCATATCGATTCAAGATCGACAACAAAATGTTCTCTGTGAATGTTGAAGTATTTAGAGAAATTCTTAACATATGTCCTAAGATTCCAGGTCAAGAATTTGATGAACCCCCATCTGAAGAGGAAGCTCTATCTTTTATCCGTAAACTTGGCCATTCTAGAGAGATCAAGTACATCACTGATGTAAGTGTTGATCATCTGCATCAACCATGGGGAATTTTTGCATCAATCATCAACAAATGTCTTAGTGGAAAGGTATCTGGCCTAGATAAGATACGACTTTTAAGAGTACAAATACTTTGGGGAATGTACTACAAGAAGAACCTTGATTTTGTTGCTTTAATTTAGGAGGACTTGGCTTACCAAATTGATAAAAAAAGACTCTAAGAAATAGGACAAGATGTTCTATCCTATATTCATGAAGATTATCATTCATCACTTCCTCAAAAAAGATAAGTCAATCTCAATGAGAAACAGAACGTTCATGCATACCGCTTGGGATGACAGCTTACTGGGTACCATGAGATTTGTCTCCATACATGAAGACACTCAAGTATATGGTGGTATTCTCCCAAAATCAATGACGAATCAAGCCATGCTGGACTTTGTAGCTTACAAGACTTATTATGCAATTGCTTCAGGAGCTGAACCCCCAAAGTCAAAGAAAAGTGATAAGAAATCTGATTCAGCCATCTCATCTGAGGAATCTCCATCCAAGAAGAAGCCAGCTTCTAAACCTAAACCGACTAAGAAGAAGGCACCTATTAAGGCTAATAGAGGCAAAGGTTTAAATGTACTCTCGGAAGTAGCTCTATCCCATGTTGCTCAGCTCAAAGAGGCTACAAAAAGAAGCAAAAAGGACTATCACATCTCTTATGCAAGTGGCTCATGTAATGGAGCTGATTTTCAATCAGGGGTTCCTGATGAGCAACAATGCAAGATCTCTGGTACATATAAAGGAACTGGTGCTAAACCAGGGGTTCCTGATATACCCAAATATGATTCCAAAAGTGACAAAGACTCTTGGTGTGATAGTGGAGAAGAAGATGATGATGATGAAGATGATATTGAAAATGATGAGGGTAATGATGATGATGATGATGATAATAGTGATGGTAATGATGATGATGATGATAATAGTGATGGTAATGATGATGATGATGATGATGATGATGATAATGATGGTGATGGTGATGATGATGATGATGATGAGGATAATGACGGTAATTGACTCGCTGAAACTCACCCCTTTTTATACATATATATAAGTGTAAATATATAGATATAGTACAAGGATCAGGATCCGCGAGACCAAGAAAACCGGAAGCAGTATAGAGTGTTCCCGGGTCGTTATGTCCCAACGAGGCTAGAGATGGAAAATCGCAAGACGATTGATGATTTGTGTTTGGATGTCACAAGGAATGATTGGGCACAGAAACTGATAAAAATAAGCAATAGCACATAAAAATAGCAAAGATAAATAAGCTGGGATAAGAATCAAAACTAGAAAAGGCAAATACGCTTAAAACTTTTACACTAAAGCACAAATAAGCTCAAATAAACTTAAAACAAATCAAAATAGGCTAAACTAACTCTAAATAAGCAAATACAAAAAGCAATTAAGCTAAATTAAACAAGACAAACACGACAGTACTAACAACAGTACTAACAGTTTTAACTACCAGTACTAACTTGGAGTTAGTACTGCTAGGCTAAAGTTAGTACTGCTAGGCTAACAAGACTTAAAGAAATAATAAATAAGCAAACAAAGCTAAAACAGAAGTTCACCTAACCTTAATAAGCACTTAGTAATTGGAATAAGCAACTAAAATGATAAATAAGCTGAAAAACTAAAACTGAAAAACTCTTAAAATATTTTGAAAAAGGAAAATAAGCTTAAATAAGCTTACCCCTAAAGAAAGTAAAGGAAAATGGTTTAATATACTCTAAAAAGGCTGAAAAATCAATCTTAAATAGCAGAACATAATAAGCTTGATAAGGTAGACTGAAACTACCAGGAACTACAGTTCTAGCTTAACAGTAGTAACTGATTAGTACTGCTAGTGCCTGAGTTCGTACTGCTACCTTTGAAATCCATGAAAATGACTAGCATTATAAACTTGAAGTTAGTGCTGTAGCTCTAGTTCGTACTGCCGCCAAAAGTGAATTAGCAGTATTAACTTATAACTAAGAGTCATTCTTTAGGAAAGAAGGGAGTAACTGCTTCCCTTTGGTCATTATAATCTTCTTCTTCATGATATAGTTTGAGTCAATGGTCATTAACAAGAAATGTTTTTTCATCTTTTCCATTGAGTTCAACATATCGGAATGGATATTGATGTTTCACTACATATGGTCCTAGCCAACGAGATATGAGTATCGGCTGTTTAAACTTATACTTTGAGTGAAAGAGCAAGACCTCGTTTCCATGTTTGAATTCTTTTCTCATTCTTAGTTTTCTATCATGCCAGACTTTGGTTCTTTCTTTGTATAACTGAGAGTTTTCATATGCTTGATGTCTAAGTTCATCTAATTCGTGTAACTAGAACTTTCGTTTTTCACCAGCAGCGATCAGATCTGGATTACAATTCTTTAAGGCCCAGTATGCACAATGTTCAATTTCAAATGGTAAGTGGAAGTTCTTTCCATATATGAGTTTATAGGGTGTGGTCCCGGTAGGTGTTTTGTAAGCAGCACGAAAAGCCTACAGAGCATCATTAAGTTTTCTTGACCAAATAGCAGGATTGTCTTTAACAGTCTTTTTAAGAATTCTTTTAAGAGCTCTGTTCGTGTTTATAACTTGACCACTAGTTTGAGAGTGATATGATATAGAGAAACGGTGGTTAACTCCATATCTTTTCATCGTCTTTTCCATTATTTTGTTGCAGACGTGAGTACCTCGGTCACTGATTAAAGCTTTGGGCATTCCGAAATGGCAGGATAGTTTTTTAAGAAAGTGACAACAACTTGGGCATCATTGGTTGGTAAAGCCTGAGCTTCGGCCCATTTAGATATGTAATCAACAGCAACAAGAATGTATTCAAACTTATGCAATTTTGGTAATGGTCCCATAAAGTCAATACCCCATATATCGAAAATTTCACATACTTGAATGTTGTTTAAGGGCATCTCATCATGTTTTGATATATTTCCCATCTTTTGGCATGCTTCACAAAGTTGAACTAGAGTATGAGCTTCTTTTATGATTGTCGGCCAGTAAAATCCTGAATCTAGGACCTTTTTAGCGGTTACATTTGGTCCATAATGTCTACCGGTTGGTCCGTAGTGACATTGATCTAAAATTGTTCGGGTTTCTGGTCTGGATACACAGCGTCTGATCATTCTGTCAGAACATACTTTGAAGAGATAAGGTTCCTCCCAGAAGTAGTGTTTGAGGACAGAGAAGAATTTGTTCTTTTGTTAGTACGTCATCCCTTTTGGTATAATATAATCTACCAAGTAGTTTGCAAAATCTGCGAACCACGGTTTATC
Organism: Tanacetum coccineum; assembly: GCA_026074375.1. NCBI lineage: Eukaryota > Viridiplantae > Streptophyta > Magnoliopsida > Asterales > Asteraceae > Tanacetum > Tanacetum coccineum. Next base: position 15,471 of record BQNB010103231.1, on the reverse strand, counting down.
TTTGGGTTAATTTCCATAAGGGTTTCTCTAGGAAAGTTGTCATCCACTTCATTGTCATCACTTGACTCGTCGTTTTTAATTCGGGACATGGTCAGCTTGCGGGACATGGTTTTTGTACCTTTGCTATCTTGATTTCTTTGGTCATAACTCTTGTAAGAGTAGTATCCAACGACTAAGGCGTGGTTTCGGCGTCTTGTTTCTTGAATAAAAATGTATAGAGCGATATGATCGGCGTAAACAATAGTTTTATGTTAGAATAAGCATAGGATCTAAATTTGTCAGAAAATGCAAACACTACAGCCATAAGTTCTTTTTGGTTCTTGGTGTATTTTTTGTTGGTGGATAAGAGTTTGGTTGGGAAGTAGATGGGGTGAAAGTTTTTACATCTTTTTGACCTAATCACGTAATCCAACTGGGAAATTACTGTGCATAACATAAGTTCAACGGAAGATTAGTTTGGGTTAGATCACA
>BQNB010103231.1:5000-10000 GCA_026074375.1 Tanacetum coccineum | reverse complement strand
TTGACCAGATTGCTTGTCAGCAAGTCTGTCGAACTTGGTTTCAAGATTTTGAATTGAAGCTTGATGATTTTTGGCTACGGTTTCGAGTTGAGTTTTGAGATACTTTTTCTCCCATTAGCTTTTAATCCGCCTAATCATACGTGCTCATTTCAATTCAACTAAGTCAATCGATGTTTTTAGAAAAAGCTTCAAATTTGTAACTTGATTCTTTAAAACGAGTTTTCTCTGTTCTTAGTAAATTGAAAGTTAAAATGCCAAAGAAGCATGAATGAAATATGAATGCAAAAATGCATGAATATTAAAATTATGCCAATGAAGCATACATTTGATTATATGGAGCAAGTAAAAGATGTGTCGTGATATCCCACTCCGCTAACCACGAGGTGGGGGTTCAAACTAAGACATCTTTACTTCTAGGGATTTGGTGTGTTGTGATATCTCACTTGGAAGAAAGGTCTAGGTGAGGGTTCAAACTAAGACACCGATCCTTAGCCATATTAGGAAGAAGGTGTTGATGTGATTTCCTACTACGCTAGCAACGGGGTAGGTTTTCAAACTAAGAACACCGGTCGTTGGTTGTGATATCCTACCAGGGAGCGAGGCCTAGGTAGGTGTTCAAACTAAGCAACGCATTCCTAACTTTAAGAACTTAATTATGATGATAAAGATGTTACAAAAAGTTCTACAGTTAAATTTTCGTTCTTTAAAATCAAGTTGCAAAATCTTAATAAGTTGTTGCTTTAAGACGTGATTCATCTTGAATTACGACTTCGGAAATAAGTTGATCTATGGTTGAGTTGATATGAGCACACACATCATATATCCATGTTGGGAGTTTTAAAAGTTCACAAGTCATAAGTATGAGTGCTTAACATTTAGACTTATATTGACAAATGATCTTGTTTAATTGCTTGGTTTGGATCTAGTGAAAAATCGGGAACGATGAATTTATCCGTCAGGACTTCCATAGATTATTCTATGGACGTTTCTCATTCTATGATCCCAGTGTTGATAAAATAAAGGAAGTCAAACAGGTAGTTAAGAAAAGAAAAAGAAAGAAAAATCCAAAAATATTAGGGATAGTTAGTATACATAAAAAATGGTGAAAACGGGACTTGTCAAAACTATTGATTCTTTAGTTTCCCTTGGCGAACACTTTGCTACTTTTCAAGGTAATTAGTCGAGGGGGTTCAAGATTCTTAGTTTTCTTGAGTGTTTACTTCATAACATTGCGTGAGGACACGGCAATACCTTAGTATGGGGGATTTTGGTATGTGCTTAATTACACATACCATTTTCCATTCTAAACGGACTTAAACGTCTAAAAACATACCAAAAATACATTGTATTTGTATGTTTGCATTTGTATTGTGCAGGAAACGGATATTCAAGAAAAGGAGCAAAAAGAAAGCCAAAAACAAACAAATCCAAGCACGGGAAGGAAAGGACCAAGTCAAGTCGAAGTCTAAAGTCATCCGCATGAAGATTTTACAACTTGAGGGGCTAAAACTGCCAAGCCTAAAGTTGTATTACAAAAGATTAAAAAGACAAGGGCCAAAACTGCCAACCGGGTAGAGATTGCATTCAAGTTATACAACTTCAGGGGACCAAACTGCCTACTCCCCCAAAAAGTCTTCTTTCCCGCCCAAAAAGCCCTAAAACCACAGTTACAACTGGTATGTCGGCGCCCCATAACTTTCTCCCCTGCAAAACCACGTGTCTCTCCCTACCAAAATCAATTCCCCACCCTACTACTTCCCCCCAGCTTTATAAAAGTCCATTTGGCAATACCCTCTCCATGCTCCCAATAGCATTTCGATGGTTGAGATAGTCTCCAAAGAACTCAAAAGAAATCAAGGCTGGGAATTTGCTTAACGTCTCCTCACACAACAAGCACACTTGTTTTTACTCCTAACAAAGAAGCACAACTCAAGTCCGAAGACTTCGGACTAAAAATAAGCTTTTGTGAGCCCTTGAGGCATCAGTCTTAGGTTTATCTAGTTTTTATTTTTAATAACCTCAGATTATTTTTATGTTATTTACTGCTTTTAATTCGCACTTTGTAACACATTCAAAATTAATGCAAGTTGAAGTTTTTAAATCAATATCATGTTAATTTACTTAATCTTATTCTTTGATTCACAAATCAACTCTCAAATATACCACAGCTTATGTTATGGATGATAAGCCAGTTCTGATGGGCCTTAATGGACTCTCACTAACATTGTTTCCTCAAGTAGAGCTGTAGATTCTTAATTAAGCCCTGTTTTGAGCAAGGGGTGTTGTAAATTCACTTTTCATTTCTTACTTTTACTTACTATTGCAGAACAGCAAGTTTAATAAAACAACTGTTTGGAATTTAAGTTTAATACTGCTAGCCAATTCATGCATATGTTAAGTCATAATATTGATTAATAATTGCTTATAAGTGTTTGTTAACTTGTAATTGATAATCTGTTGTTAATAAAAAATGATTTTGGAAATGTTAAAGGCTATTTTGAACGAAGCAGTACGAACCCAAGTTAGTACTGCTAAGATGATTTTAGGAACAGTAACTAACTTAGCCTAGCATACTAAAACTCAAAGTTAGTACTGTTATGTTCATTTAGTTAGAACTGTTAGTCCATTACCGCTTATAAGCTTATAGTCTCTACTTATTTAAGATTAGATTAGCTGTATAAGGAGTATATTAAAACCATTTTCCTTTACTTTCATTAGGGGTATAGCTCATTTAATGCTTATTTCCTTTCAAAATATTTTAAGAGTTTTTCAGTTTTAGTTTTTCAGCTTATTTATCATTTTAGTTGCTTATTCCAATCACTAAGTGCTTATTAAGGTTAGGTGAACTTCTGTTTTAGCTTTGTTTGCTTATTTATTATTTCTTAAGTCTTTGTATGCCTAGCAGTACTAACCTTAAGCTAACAGTACTAACATTACCTAGCAGTACTAACACCAAGTAGTACTGTATGTTAGTACTTTTAGTTAAACTGTTGTTAGTACTGTGTGTTTATCTTATTTTAATTAGCTAATTGCTTTTTGTATTTGGGTATTAAGTAGTTAGTTTAGCCTATTTTGCTTTGTTTTAATTTATTGAGCTTATTCGAGCCTAGTGTAGAAGTTTAAGTATTTCCATTCTAGCTTTATTCTTGTTCTAGCTTATGTTCTTTGTTTATTTTTATATACATTTGCTTATCAGTTTTAGTGCCAAATCATTCCTTGTGACATTCAAACACAAATCTTCAATCGTCTTGAGATTTTTCCATTTCTAGCCTCGTTGGGACATAACGACCCGGAGTTTCTCTATACTGCTTCCGGTTTACTTGGTCTCGCGGATCTTGATCCTTGAGTTTATTTATATATATATATTTAAAGGGTTGGTCTCGGCGGGTCACCCGCCTTTGACCTGGTCAAACCGCCGACTACACTTTTTCCATAAACTGCGTATTCATCAATCTTGTCCCCCTGGGTCTATTTGTCAACCAACACAAGAAAAAATATTAGTAATCCAAACTCCACGAAGAACATTCAAGACCGGATAATAGGTCAGATCAATCCGTACAGCCAATAAGAGGCCTATTTCACCTTAGACGCTCAAATAAGCTATAGGGCTCAATACTAGTGGTTCAATGAGATTAAAAACACGAAATTACAACCAAGATTACTCGTCGAGCATCTGTATCTGCTTCAATCATTTTCGAGGAGCCGAAACCTCCAACTTAGCACACATCTATAAAAGTCAACCCCTTTTAAGCTTAATAATTCGATCTAGGATCATATGTAACTCGTAAGATGGTAGCAATCTAACCTGTTTTAACAGTAATCGAAGGAAAACAAGATTAACAACCAAAAAGCCCAACTTTTAAGCCGTAGGCTTGTTTTCCACAAAATAAGCCACAAAAATTGTATGAGCTTATACACCATACTATCTCGTTAGATTAGAAGTATCACTCACTCGCGTTACACGACCCCATGCGCTGTGCCAATTGTAGGCATTAGATTCACCTTAAGAACAACGGATCCGGAGGCATGGTAAAATGAAAGAGAAATTGAGCCATGTTTATTAGAGAGAAAGGATATGAGATAAGAAGTTGTGTGTGTGTTAGTTGAAAGAAAAAAGGAGAAAAACACACACACACACTTTTTACAAAAGTGAGCTTCTACCCCTCCATGGAAGTATGGAGGGGGTATTTATAGTCCCGGGCTTTACTAGCTAAACTAACCCGACAGGACTATAAATGATAAATGTAATTCCAGATAAGTCACCATATTTTAGGGCTAACATTTGGCCTAGAACATTAACTGATTATCCTAAAATGTAGACAGGTAAGTTTTTAGCAAGAAGTGAGAGCGGAGCGGATGGTCATATTTGGAAAGAGATTATGAAAACCATCCACATGGATGCTGACAAGCACCGTAAGGAAATTAGAGAGGCATATGTTGTACTATCCGGCTCCAACAAGGTTTGTTCGTTAATGCATGAGTTTGAACTTTTAATTAGTTATATTGTGCCCCTTATCCTATACCATATCATATAAGTTAGAACTTGATCTTACCAACTACCGGTTAGCATCGATTAATATGATTTAGGAATGAGAATGTTTGATTTGGGAAAAAAGTTGTAGGAGAAAAACGGTGGGTGGTAGGTTTTGTGTGTGTTTTGTTAGAGAATAACACGTATGTGTATACGTGTGTTTTCTAAGGATGGGTATGAATCGGGTCGGCGGGGGTGTTTAATGAAGGCATTAAAAGCTCCTCGGGGGAACGATCTTGGTGGTTAATAATATAGTATAACATGCTTTGTGTTGGCTACTGATATGTAATAACGCATCATTAATTACGATTGGTCCTACTATTTTAATTATTTTAAATAAAAAAAATAATAAATTAAAAAAAATAAATATTAAAAAAATAAAAATAAAAAAAAAAAAAAAAAAAAAAAAAAACGGGGTTTTTGGTCAATGTGTGGGGGGGGGGGGGGGGGGGGGGGGGTGGGGGGGGGG
>BQNB010103231.1:0-2500 GCA_026074375.1 Tanacetum coccineum | reverse complement strand
TTAATACAATTTTGTAATAACTTATTTACAGTAATTTTTTTTAAAATTTTAAAGATGCTACTCAGATAGTTGAAATTAATTCATCAAGTGTTGGAAAATGATTAAGAACTCTAAGATGGAACCTTTTAACTTATAAAAAATGATTTCTCGTCAGAAAAACGTCTTTTTACAAATTTAACTTGATTAACTCAAGATTAATATTGTAAGTTAAACTAGAACAAATGTGTCACTCAATTAATCCAGTTTCTAATATATCAAAGCTTATTTTGTTTATTAGTTTACGAAAGTGTATTTCTCGACACAGACGCTAAAGATCATAGACAAATCTTTAAAGCCACATAGAGCATAACGGGTCTTTCAACCTATACCAATATGATTATATAATCTAAGTTTGATAAGCAAAACCGATAAGATAAGATATAATAGGATTGCAACATAAGCTTGAGATTAAAGAGATCACGATCATACCAAACACTTATTCATTATCATAACATCACCGAGTAGTCATGAGAGATTTAGCCTCTCATGGCTAAGGAGTTTATAACATAACTTGATTTGATAGCAAACTTCATTCTTTTACTAAACTAGTATGATGTTCTTCGTTGTTCTTGGTGATTTGATCTTGATTCTTCAAAGGATATGGTGTTTATGCTTGGAGAATGGTCGGGGAATGGATGGAAGGATGATTGAAGGGTGGATACTTAGTTGTTTGTAAGTATGAGATTGATTATTGGATGATTGAAATGTGTGAAATTCGTCCTCTATTTATAGGCTGGGTGAGGGGTGAAAGTGCGGCGCATAAAGAAATTGTGTGGCGTACTTGGTGATTAAATGTGAGGGAATTAAATATTTGGAGAAGTGCGGCGCACAAAGGAATTTGTGCGGCGTACTTGGGGTATTAATGCAGTAGCATTTAAGTCTTCATTTATTCTTCAATGTCAGATAGAAAGTGCGACACACAAAGGAAATTGTGCGGCGTACTTGTGGAGTTAGTGCGTTCAATTGACTAAGTCTTTAATTCCATTGACTTGAGGAGAAGTGCGGCGCACAAGGGATAAGTGCGGCGCACATTGGCATTTTTGAGCTTGAACTTTATCTTTTCTTGTATATTGTCTTCCCGAAGTGTATAATTACTCCATCTTTGTTGTATTTGAACTCGGGATATCTTCAAGCGAACCTGCACATATTTTATGCTATTAAGTATCAAAAGTTCACGAGAAATGATGAAATATAGACAAATAACACCACCAAAAACAACCAACGGGCATTTGGTCCAATGGTATGGAAGTTTTACCCTCCTAGGCATGGTCTCATGTTCGAGTCTTGTCTAGGGCGATAGGGTTTTCCTCCTCCGTGTGTAAAGGGAAGGGTGTCATTGCCTTCTGGGCTGGACCCAACCTGGTTGTGTGGGCTCGCTACGCCTTCTGGGCTAGGGGCCATGTAGCCACAAATTGCCCTTCAAAAAAAAACACCACCAAAAACATGTATAATTTAGGCGTTATAATTTCCTTTTGTAATTATGTGATTATGTATGAGATTATCTTATGTCATGTCCGGATTATATATTATGATGAAGATCATCCTCATAAACCAAGTCTATTTTTAACATAAAAAATAAAATACAAGGACTAAGAAAATACCGATAACAATCGATAACCACTTAACCCTGTATTACATAATAACCTAATGAGATAAATCAGAGTTCAGCATTTCTGAATACCATATCGATGTATCTCGTCGGTATCGACTATCACAGTAGAGTTATTATTCGACTCTGTGGTCTATTGTGGAGCTGAGGATGAAATTATTAGGAAAATATCTATCACCTAGTATCATATATCGTTTTGGCTGTCGATATTATGGTTTACTTACCTCGATAATTATCAAATTAGGAAACTAAGCATCGTTGGCTATTGTTTATATCACTGACCATAGTAGATTTGACATTTTGATAACCATGATAGTAATTCACTGCTACGGTTTCAATTCAAACCATCATCATCTTGGTGACGTTTCATACACTTCCTATCGTGCGTGCCATGCACGTGACCATTTCAAATATATTTTTTCTATCATTATGCTACCTGTTTTGTTTACAATACTCATATTTTACATACACAAACAAGTACACTCCTCATGCTTTTTGCAAGTTTTCAGGACCACGACGGCTGGTAACAACTTTTTTATCATTGGCCTGTTTCTTGGCATTTTAAGGACCATGACGGCTATTATCTTGGCCTTTTTAGCTCAAGTTTCTTAGAGACTATATCGTAAGGTATGAAACACATAAGAAATTCCATTACAACACAATTAAATAAGATGATATGAATTCTAGTATTTAGGATCGTAAATCCTCTTTGTATGTTCTTTTATTTTCTTCTCTCACATTGCAATTCCCTCTTTTTGAATGTTTACCCGTTTGACCAACTCGTGTATAACATCGTCATATTTTTGGTTTTCTATATCACACTGTTTAATTAAGAAGTCATATTGGTCAATA
>BQNB010103230.1:0-24074 GCA_026074375.1 Tanacetum coccineum | reverse complement strand
AGAACCCTTATATTGTTCTTGTTTGATCTAGCTCCTTGCTAGTGTTTTAATAAATCGCCGTTCAAAAAAAAAAAAAAAACTCCCGAGCATTCCCGAGAGTCCATGTTTTTCTTCGTGCAATGCATATGTTTTCTCAATATCCACTAAAGTGGGTCTTCTTAAATACTTTTTCACGTACAAAATATATATGCATTTTGTAAAGTTCTCTAAACATTGTCGTGAACAACGTTCAGCAATTTGCAAGTACTCGTCAAATGCATCAGGTGATGTGCCGTATGGTGGATGTGCACTTCAAAATAGGACCAATACTTGCACGACCGGTAGCATCGTAACGTTGTATAAAAAAAGAAAGTACTCGGGAAGAGACTCAGCATTATAATTTGTAATATCATTGACTATTTTAGTAAAAACTATAGAACTCATACGATACATTCGTCTAAAATTCTTTTTCAGGTATTTAGGAGGAGTGTCATCCTCGCCAAAATAATTGTCGATTAGCCGTCGCTCCGCCTCCTCTCGTTGACATATTTAACGAGGGTTTCATTTCACGAAGTAAATCGATGTTAGTGATCATAATTTCAAAATCGGACCATAACTAACGACTTATCGGACTATCGATGGTAGTAAAACCACAACGCCATTGAAGCAATGTTGCAATGGCGAAGTAAGACGATCATTAGATGATAAAAAAGAAAATGGTTAATAGCTTGAAAATGTATCCAACCTATTATTTTTTGCAGTTCCGTGTACTGGGCTTTTTTTCTTCCTATTAAAACAAAAAACTTTTGAATTCGTGCTATTCTGTGTATCCTATGACCATTATACGTAAGAAAACAAAGATTCAGAAGTTTTATGATTTAATAAAAAGGAAAAAGTTCATTATACGAAACTGAAAACGATGATAAGTTAAATACGTTTGAGTTAATTGCTTGAAATATATCATGCTTGTTACTTTTTGTTATTGTGTTCATTGGATTTCTTTTTCATTGTGTCATCAAACTTTCAAATTTTGATTATTTTGTGTATTTTGTGATTATTTTACTTTTACTTTTTTCAAATTTCGAAAGGTAAAATTGTCATTTTACATGGCAGAATAGTCACAAAATACACATAATAATCGAAATTTGAAAGTTTGATGACATAATAAGAATGAAAAAAAAATTAAGTACACACAATAACAAAATATGACAAATATGATACATTTTCAAACGATTAACGCAATACATTTTTTTGCTATTATTAACCCACAAGAAAATTATGACGTATTCAATTTTTTTTAAACCTTATTCAATTTTATTTTAAATTTCAACTTTCAACTAATTACTATATTCTTTTATCGGTTGCCTTCGTATGCATGGAATCTTTATTTACTATTTATAGAATATCTTATCAAAAAAATTGTAAACCTTTCTAAGAGCTGGGGGAACGGATGCGTTGGGTTGCGCCGTTCAATGGCGCCAAAAAATCGAACGGCGCTCCGTTTCAGTGCTCGCATCGTTCTCCCTCGCGCCACCACTACCAGCTAGCGCCGTTGGCATTTTTTACTTTTTTCGGTTTGTTGTGTGTTTATGTGTATGAGATGAAAAATGATTTTTTGTTTTTGTTTGTTCATGGCAGCGAGACACAGGGAAAGAGAAGAAGACACATGGAAGAAGAATATAATTTAAAAAATAATTATTTTTTATTTTAAACATTATTGTTATTTAAATTGACACTATTAGTTCTTATTTTTATTTTTTTCTTATACTTTTAGTCCTTATAAAGTTCCTTATTTTATATAAATGAAAAAAAAAATTTGGCCAACGGCACCAGAAAGTGTGGTGCCAACGGATGCCCCAGCAAATGTGGTGTCGTTCAGTTTCTAATGCTGTTCAGCATTTTGCTGACGTGGCATCACTTTTTGAGAACGGCACGAGCCGAACGACACCACTGTTCCCACCGCTCTAACAAAATTTGAAGTTGTATTGATATGAATATCCTAGTGAAAACTATGGGTATGCTTGACGAAGATAGCGATAAAAAGAAGCGAAAGCAGTAACATGAACTAATAGTTGTTTGTTTTGATAAATTGTTTGGTAACATAGTTGAATATAGTAAGGGTAAACGTTAGTTGTTCGTAAATACTACTAGAAGTAGTATTTTGATTTGAAGCGTTTAGAATAAGTAAAAATGCTAGTTAAAATTGTTTCCAAACAAGCGTTTTATTCAAAACGCTTCTAAATACCTGCTACCAAACATACTCTACATCTTTTAAAACCTAAATAAATTGAGAGTTTGAGTTAATTAATTCATTAAATTAAAATCACATTATATATAAGTTGTTTAAATAGTATTTAGTATTATCTAAATGAAGTTTTGATTGAAAGGAATGTTTCAATGTATTAATCATAAGTTAAATGCATTATTTTCACTTTAAAGTTACATTAATGTCCCATGATGACATTGATATCGTATTGACATTTTGACAAACACATCCCACTAAATGCTTGACTAATCGATGTAACACTCATCGTCAATTGACATTATATATTTGGCATTGGCCCATGGTAATCGAAAACCTACAAATTTTGTCTTGAAAACTAAAAACGGTGTCACGTCATGTCACTTCATCATTTTCCTGTTTCATTTCTCTTATTATTTACACATCAATCACTCATGTCAAAACACCTCTTTTAAGACCTACCATGCCCAATTAAAACATAAATTCAACACAAAAATTGATGAAAAAAAACTCTCCATTTGAACGCAGCCAACTGACTTCCTGCACGATGAAGCACCATCACCATAAAAATCACATGGCGATTTCAAACGAATATTCATTTGATCGATCTTCTTTAGCCTGTTTGATTATCATTCATACAAATAACGCGCGATTTCAAGTTATCTATTCATTGTTTTATGTTCTTTTAATTCATATATCAGATTCGACGTATTTTTTTAGGGTTGGGTTTCGGATTTTTCGATCCTCTAATTCTGACTTGAATAATCATTCATTTGATTTTTGTGTTTTTAGGTTGCGTTCTTTTGATCGGGTCCTTAATTGTTCTTTATTTGATTCGACATAATCATTAGGTTTTTGGGTGTTCGATTACTGTTCCATTGGTTTCAAGATAATTTTCCTTTTTTCTTATGGCGGCTAGGGCTCGCAGTAACGTCGACCACACACGGTTGATCTCCAAATCTATTTTTGTTATGAATTTCCCAGACAACACTACATCTAAAGATCTATGGGAGGTGTGTAAAGGTTATGGGACTGTTGTTGATGTTTTCATTCCTGATCGCAAATCGAAAGCGGGGAAAAGGTTTGCGTTTGTTCGATTTATTAAGGTTGATAATGTTGATCGACTTGTGGGTAACCTGTGCACTTTATGGATCTGGCAGCAGCATTTACACGTAAATGTTGCGCGGTTTGATAGTCCTCATCACTCCTCTCGGCCAAATATTTACAACTAGGAACTGCTGACTATGGGCTTCTTCATTTGTTCGGTTTAAAAGTAACCCTATTTAATTTTAATTATCTAGCCTCGTCTACTGCCATGGTATTGGATGAATGAATGTGTGGTGGAACGTGGACCTTGAAATTTTGTTATGGGAAGTCAAGGATTTTTCTTCAATTAATTATCTTTAACGCGTTCTTTTATCGATATGAGGGATTCCAGCATGTGAGGGCTTAGTATTTGGGTGGCCTAGGGTTATGATTGAGATGACATCGGGTCAGACCAAAATTTGAGATTTATGAAACATGTTGGTGTTGCGTCTTGGTTTAGTCAATTATGTAAGGCCCAGCCGGATTTTGTATCTAGGGAGCGGATTGTTTGGATTGATATAGAGGGAGTCCCTCTACACGCCTGGTCGCGACCTACTTTCTCTAAGATTGGGTCCCGTTGGGGTGAGGTGATAGAACTTGAAGATAACAAGGAGGATTGTTTTGCTCGTAAACGTATATGTATTAAGACGAAACTTGAGGACAATATTCTTGAGAAATTCAAGATTATTGTTCGAGGCAAAATTTTTGTTATAAGAGCTAAGGAGTTATTCGTCTGGTCTCCGACGTTTAAGATAATAGGAAGTGTGATTATTTTTGGGACGATTCCGTTAACGGTGCTAAAGAGTTAAATGGTGACATTAGTAAGCAGATGAACTTGGACGGCGAAAGTGATATTAAAGGTGTGTCTGATACAGTTTATGATGATAAGGCTGATTCTTTGGGGCATGAACATACTCAGAATCTGTAACCAATGAGAAGGAGATTTTAGCGATTCATTTAACCTTTACAATTTTATTAATAAAACGTGACTAAGGCGAGCAAATTCTGGTTTGGACTAAAGTATTTCCTTTCAAACAGGATTTACACCTGAGAGGAATTCTAATATGTTGATGCCACTGGAGGGTTCAAGGTAATGGAAAATTCTTTGTCTAAGCGTCGCTCGGAAGGTCTCAGTTCTCGGTTTTGGAGGATGCTCAAACCCCTTATTGGATATGTTTCTCACAGATCGATTAAAAAAAAAGCAGTTGGCTCGATATTGGTGGTTATAGACGGATATGATTAAAAGTTGGCCCAATCTATGGGGATCACTTTGGAAGGATTATGATGGACATGGAGAAATTTATTGGATCACAAGGAAGCTCACGGTGGTTTCCAATGAATTGTTATATTTAAACGTTCAAGGATAGGTAATCCAAGCTAAGAAAGATTGGATTAGGGAGTTAAACAATAAACACTAAAGTGAATTTCCGTTTGTTCAAGAAAACCTAGTTGGATTGTATTTCTGATATGGATGTTAAAGTGTTATGGGGTAAACTAGACAGTTCGAGTATACTTTTGCGAAGCAGTTGGTAATTCAGGTGGCATTTTATGTGCATGGGATCCAAGTGTTTTCCGTAAAGAGCATCATGTTGTCTCGGACAATTTGTTGCTTTATATGGGGTCATGGGTTTTCTATTCAGGAGAAGGTAATTGTGGTGTTATATTGCCATCTGGTCTATCACTAGCAAGCGTTCGCTATGGAGCTACATTTTGTCCCTTATCAGCCGTTGGGATGGTCATTGTATGGTTATGGGCGATTTTAAATGGAAGTAGATGATGAAGGATCGGTTTGGGTTCAGTGTACAATGCGCAGGTGCGTAATGATTTAATAGTTTTATATCAAAAACTCGGGGCTCGTGGACAATCATATTGGATGGAGTACTCTTTTACTTGGTCTCTTCAGTCGGCTAAGAAAATGAGTAAATTAGATCCGTTTTTTCTGTTTCGGATGGTTTTATCTTCTTTATTCCATCATCTTGGGTATTGTACTTGAATGCACCTCTCGGATAATAGGACCAATCTTACTTCGGGAAGTGGTCACTGATTATGGGCCTTCCCCTTTTCGGGTTTACCACTCTGGTTTAGTTTACAGGGTTTCGATCAAATGGTGTCGGAAACTTGGAATAATATTGATCTTGATGATAATAATAAGATGGTTCGATTCAAGAAGAAATTACAAATTCCTAAAAAAGGAGATACGCTCATGGTTAATGATTGCAAAAAGAATCATCTGGTCGTCTTGTGGATTCAAGCTGTGTCATTATTGACAAGTTTTGATTCAATGAACAAATTAATGGGGGCGTAAAATGATGATATTCTTCTGACGTGGTTAGATTTATTAAAAAATTACATGATATTAAGTCTTTCGACGCTTGTGACTATATGCAAAAGGCTAAGATTCAGTGGGCTATTATGGGCGTTGAAAACTCATTTTTTTTTCATCGGAATCAGTATCGTAAACGAGAGAATTTGGTATTAAAGGTGTTTTGTTGATGGCGAATGGGTGGATGATCCCTGTCGTGTCAAAGAAGAATTTCGTTTGCATTTTGCTAATCGGTTTCGAGCCCCGGCTGCCAACAGATGTAAACTTAACTATACATTCCCTAATCGATTGTCTTTATGATCAGTTGGACATGTTGGAGAGTCGATCTCCAGGATGTTGTGCGTAATGCTGTTGTGGGGCTGTGGGAGATATTATATTCCCTGGACCAGACGGGTTCACTTTTGAGTTTTTTCGAAAGTTCTGGGACACTTTAGGATCTGATTTTTGTGCTGCTGTGGAATGGTTTTTCGATCATAGTTCATTTTCTAGAGGATGTAACTCCTCTTTCATTGCTCTCATTCCGAAAAACCATGATCCTAAGTTCGTAAATGATTATCGTCCAATTAGCTTGATCGGGAGTCTTTACAAGGTTGTCACCAAAATATTAGCCACTCGACTTTCGTCGATCATCTCTGGTCTTATATCGGATGTTCAAACGGCGTTTCTTCCTAATAGGCAAATTCTTGATGGTCCGTTTATCATAAACGAATTACTTTCTTGGTGCAAGCATAAGAAACAACAAGCCATGGTGTTTAAAGTTGATTTTGCCAAGGCTTATGATTCGATAAGGTGGGATTTTTTAGAAGATGTGCTTAGAGCTTTTGGTTTCGGTTCTAAATGGTGTTCGTGGATTCGGGGTTGCTTACACTCTGGTATGGCTTCGGTCCTCCTTAATGGTAGTCCAACGTCCGAATTCCAATTTCATTGTGGGTTGAAGCAAGGAGATCCTTTGGCCCCATACCTTTTTATCTTAATTATGGAGTCTCTTCATCTTTCGTTATCTAGGGCCATCGAGGCGGGGATTTTTAAGGGCATCAAAATTGGTTCGTCTCTTAATATTTCCCATCTTTTTTATGCGGATGATGCAGTCTTTATTGGTGAGTGGTCTATTGCTAATCTATCTGGTATTACTTACATTCTTCATTGTTTTTCTTTGTTGTCCGGCCTCTCGATCAATCTTAAGAAAAGTCACCTTCTTGGAGTCGGGATTCGAAGTGAGGATGTTAATGCTGCAGCTTTATATTTTGGTTGTTCGACTATGAAAACCCCTTTTAAATACTTAGGGGTGATGGTTGGAGGTAATAGCTCGACTTTTCAGGCATGAGACGGATTCGATGGTATACTTTAGGCTCGTCTATATAATTGGAAACTTAAAACTTATATCTGTTGGAGGAGGCTTACTCTTTTAAGTCGGTTTCTTGGGTCGACACCTATTTATAATATGTCCATTTTTAAGGTTTCTCTAAGGTCGGTGTTACAAACGATGAGTCTCATACGTAGAAAAATTTTCAATGGTGTTCAATGCGAGAGAGGAAAATTGTGTGGATCAAATGGTGCCACAGGTTCTTGCGGTCAAAGAAGTATGGAGGTTTGGGCTCAAGTATTTTATGCTTAAAATAGGGAGCTCCTTTTCAAATGGGTTTGGAGATCATATCACGGGATAATTATTGTGGTGTCGTTTCTCACTCCACTGTATATTGCATGCCATCATTTTTTTTTTTTTTTTTTTCATTATACTAAAATTATTTCTACGGTATCGTTACTCGGGACTTCGGAAAAATCCATTATTTCGGGAGGTTGCATATTGATTAAAGATCGTGGTGCTGGACCTAGATTTTTCTCATTTGTCATTAATTTCGTGTGGGTATTGGTTTGCGACAACCGCAATTTGCGAATGAAGTTTGGATTGGTGACACTCAACTTCGTGTTATGTTTCAAGAATTATGTTTGGAGATTAATAAATATTGTACGGTGGCTGATAAAACTGCAATTTTTGGTTACCTCTTCTCTTCGTCATTCTGTTGAGGAGGTGTTGAATCTTCTCATTAGCTATTTCTTCAAACGTATATTGAAGGGAAATTCTTGTCTAATATGGAGGGATAGATGGGTGTGAGATTTAATGGGAAGGGTGTTTTTCGGGTCAAAGATATTCGCATTCTTCTTGATTGATATGTTTCTTCGACAAGCCCCTACTGCTACTAGATGGGTTAAATATGTTCCAATAAAAATTAATGTTTTTGCTTAGAAGGTTTTCCTTGGATCGGTTGCCTACTCGATCCATTTTTTACAACATCGTGGTGTCCTGTTCTGATCTTTTATGTACCGCTTTGCTCCTTACTCAGGAAGATTCCTCGGCACTTGTTCTTTTAGTTGCAGATTGGCTACGGATATCGTCGGCTCGTATGCTCGCTGGTGAAATCTATCATGGATGCCCGTGGTTCATATGATGATTGTGTAAATTTTGGTTCTAATTCCATCTGATTAAGCTCTAAAGTTAATGATTTTGCTGGAAGGAGTTCTTCTATATACTTGGTGGAGGCGTATGGAGTGTCGTAATCAGTTGCTCTTCTCGTTGAAGCCCCCCTTCGTAAAGATGTTAATTTTGACTATATTGTTTCGCGCTCTTTCTATTGGTGCCTTTCTAGATGTAAATTGTTACATTAGTTGGGATAGTTGGTTGCAACACCCATATTTGATCTCTTTGTAATTCTTTTTCTAGCTTCTTGCTAGTTGGTTTTATAATAGTTGCCGTTCTAAAAAAAAAACTATAGAGACTGGATTTTGTATGAGACGTGTCGAATCGAACCAACTTAGATAAGAAGCAAATCGAAAAGCCGCAAAGAAACCAAATGTGAAAACGACGTATTAAGGCAAACACATCTCTTCGAAAATTGTCGAAAGAACGTTAGTGTAGTACATAAAAGGGATTTGACATGTAACATAATTTTAACTGTAATCGTAAAGTGTGAAATTAGAAAAAAAATTGTTATGCGCGTCTTAGGGTATGTTTGGCGCAATGAGCTGTAGCTGGGGGCTAGAGTGGGACAGAGGTTAGGGTTGGAGCTTATATTATAGGGATTTAGCCGTACAATAGCAACGTACTTTCGATTTTGTTCCATCTTGGTACGTGAACTTTTTTTTGTTCCACTTAATGTAACGAACTTTCAAGTTTCGTGTTAATTTGCACCGTCAAACTTGTTTTACCGGATGAGCTACATTTTTGGTCCACTTAACGACCGTTTGCAACGTTAGGCTTTTTAGCCAACGAACGTTTGCACCGTTAGTCCTTTATACTAACGGTTGTTTATTTTTGTTTTCTAATTATTTTTTAAATTTATACACGTTTTTATATACATGTTTTTATACACACATTTTTATACACACATTTTTATATGCAAGTTTTTATACAAACGTTTTTATTCACATTTTTATACACGGTTTTATACATATTTTTACACATTTTTATACACGATTTTATACACATATTTTTACACACGTTCTTATATACATATTTTTATACGTAATTTAATTTCGAAAAAAAATTTAATTTTGAAAAAAATAAAAAATTTTAATTTCTAAAAAAATTTTAATTTTGAAAAAAATTTTAAAAAAATTTTAACCAAAATTTTTTTTTAAAAATTTTTAATTTAAAAAAAAAATTAATTTCGAAAAAAAATTTAATTTTGAAAAAAATTCTAAATTTTTTTTAACCAAAAACCTTTTTTTTAAATAATTTAAATTTCGAAAAATAATTTTAATTTTGAAAAAAATAATTTTAATTTTGAAAAAAATAATAAATCTCAAAGTATTAAACATCTTTATAGAAAAAAAGTTCACGTACTAAAACGGAACATTAGAAAAAGTTCACGTACCAAAACGGAACATTAAAAAAAAAGTTCACGTGCCACGTAGACTATTAGCCGGTAATCAAACTTTTTATCCGGTTGCCTATCCAAGTTGGTGCAAAGTAACACAAAACATGAAAGTTCGTTACATTAAGTGGAACAAAAAAAAATTCACGTACCAAGATGGAACAAAATCGAAAGTACGTTGCTATTGTACGGCTAAATCCCTATATTATAAGCCGAAAGTTGAAGTTTGTATTTTTGTAAAGATGTTTAGCAATTTAGTTGAAGTTGAAGCTTATTAATGTAAAATCACATAAAAATACATTAAATTAAATTTACATATATTTTCAGCATTTTAGTGATAATCAATTACTCCCCCCGGCTCAAAATTATTGTCCCCTGACAAAAAAACACACAGTTTAAGAAAAGTGCATTTATTACTGCTTTTTCATCCTTACTTTTTGACAGAATGACAGTTTTAACTTTAGCTAATCAATTAAAGTTTTCTTTAAAGTTTGTAATAATAATTTTAAAGAAGGGTAATATAGTAAACTTGATTAAACTTCCATATCTATTTTTAGTAGTGGACAATTAAATTGGGACATTCCAAAAAGGAAACGTGGACAATAAAAATGAGACGGGTATAGTATATTTTAAGAGTATTTAAGTAATTTGACTAGCTATAAGCCTCTATAAGCCCGTGTCTATAGGCTTAGGCTTATGAAGGCTTATGGCTTATAAAAGTTTCCACAAACTCTTGTGATAAACAAAACTTATTTTATAAGTTAATTTATTTTAAAAGTTTAAGCTCCTATAAGTTTTCAAAAACCCGTTGCCAAACACAGCTTTAGTTGCTACTAACCAAAAAACACAAGAAGCTTTTTCACAACATGTTAAACGCTAAAAGCTTTTAAGTGCTTTTAAATGCTTATCGCCAAACACATCATGTACGAGCCTAAAAGTTAAAAGTACAATATTAATACAATTTTTATTAACAAAAGTTAGAAATTTAGTTTTATCCCTTCATGTGTAGCAGATTAGAAAAAAAGCTAAATATATGATAGTTGTTTAACGCTTTTAGTTTGTTAAATACAGTAAAAATGCATTTTTTTTTTTTTACTGTAAACAGGGGCGGAGGGACATATAGGATAGTGGGGGCAGGTGCCCTCAACAAGCTGGCCAAAAAAAAAAAATTAGTGCAAAATTTTCTTTTTTATGGGCTTATTATAATCATGCCCTCAGCCCAAATCTCAAACTGCCCTCAATAAGATTAAGCCCAACTTGTATTTTTGTTTTCTTTTGTAAAATCTGTCACGTGCTAACTAGATAACCAAAGGACTAAGGAGGGAAACTAGGAAGTAGGAAGCAAGGTTCGATCAGATACATGATACTCAGATCCAGAGATCAAAGATACATCAAAATTCATACATGGTAAGGCTCAGAACCCGAACTTCTTTTACTTTTATAAACTAATTTGTTTAACATACCTTAAAATTGTGTTAAATGTTACTGAATTAATGATTAATTGTCACTATTCACATATCACTGTGTCTTGATCAGGGATGTGTTTGTTAATTGTTTTTCATTATAAAATAGTTTGGTGTTAAAATAGGTTTTGATTTTAGGCTTTTAGCCTTTAGGTTGTTACTTGTTACTTATGAATCATATGAGGGAAAACTACATAAGATATCATAACTCATAAGAATAAGTTAATAACAAAGTATTTGTTTTGAACATTAGTTAAATGCACAAATGATGAATGCACCAGTTTTATTGTTTATCTAATATAATGTTTGCTAACTTTTGTGTAGAAACATGGAGAAGTACTTTAAAAGAAAAACACCATGTACATCAACATCGGATGATGTTACTAAACAAGCTGCAAAGGAAAAGCCTAAGCAACTTATTGATGTGATTGACTTGAATAATCTTCCTTGGGATCCCGTTGATAGACCAAGAATTTCACAATACAACGTTAATCAAAGAGATGATATAAGGCGAAAATATTGGAAATATATGGGTCTTGCTAGTGAATGTCTTTCTTGTTGGACTAAAAGTAATTTATTCTTTTTTGCATGTCGTTCAACATCAAATAAGTTGATAACTATGATATCGACATCCATAAATTAGTTCGTCTACATATTTAATGTAAATTAATTGTCCACATACATGTAAATAAAATATACTACGTAAGACTTTCTCTCAGAAAATATAATTACTCTTGAAAGCTTTGAATTAAAACCCAAAATAAAAAGATGTACTTTTAATAAACTTTAATAACCATAGATTTTGAGTTCAAGTTTTTTCGAAACTTTATTTCTTTTTGAGCATAATCTATCGCTTTTTATGACAAGACATGAATATTCTACGTACGTTTTGAAAATATTTACCATTGCAGATGCTTACGACAAAAACTACTTTTCAAACACGGAATAGATTCGGTTTTAAGAAAAAATAAAATGAGAAAGTTGAGACAAATTTATAGATACACATTTAGGAATTTAAAAGGAGCAGCATCTGATTTTGCAAGTACGTCTGAAATGTACGATTGAAGTTTCTTCTCACATTTACTCCTCATTTTTTTTTTGGAACAACAGATTTATTAAAACACAAAACTAGCAAGACGTTAGAATTACAACGTCACAAGATAAGGATTTTTGAACCATTCGGTCCAACTGAACGAGGCTTTACACCTAAACTTACACCAATAATAAGAACAAGAAACGACATTATCAAAGATAACCGCCTTGGATGGATTTTTTAGACATCGAACGCAACGATTGCGAAATGACCAGATCGACCACCATTACACATAAAAAAACTCGCTTTCGAGCACCACCTTAAGCTTAGCCGTAAAGCTGCAGCTGAGATCAACCAAAAAAATTTTTTTAAACCATTCCCTCGATTCGGTTTTAAGAAAAAATAAAATGAGAAAGTTGAGAAAAATTTATAGATACACATTTAGAAATTTAAAAGGAGCTGCATCTCATTTTGTAGGTACGTCTGAAATGTACGATTGAAGTTTCTTCTCACATTTACTCCTCATTTGATCCTAAAAAACATGAGTGCTCGCGCGATGCTGCGGGGTGTTATTTTTTTTTTTGCTCGCTTATTTTTTCGGTCTCATGTTTAATAGTTTGTTTCTTTCTTATATGGGCTTATTTGTTGGGCCTCATGTTTAAATGTTTGTTTTTTTTGGTTTTTTTTTTTTTTCCATATAATTTATGTGATTTGGGTAAATATGTGTTAAACATGATTGCTTGCGCGTTGATGCGGGACGTTAAATAGTTTGTGTTTTTTATATGGGCTTATGTGTTGGCCGTCATGTCGTGGGTATTTGTTGATCTGAATAAATCAAAACTTTTGTAATTTTTTTCCTATTTTGTGCCGAGCAATTTTTTTATATTATTTTGTGTGGGTTTATTTTTTCGGTCTCATGTTTAATAGTTTGTTTTTTTTATATGTGCTTATGTGTTGGGCCTCATATCACGGATATTTTTTGGTCTGAATAAATAAGTACTTTTGTATTTATTTTTCTTATTTTGTGCCAAGCAACTTTTTTTAAGTTAACTAGTTAAATAAAAAAAAATTGCAAATAGGCCGACTCAAAATGATAGAAAAAAAAACACTGCATCAAGCATGCCAAGAAAATAATAATTCACACGCTTACAATACAACTTTGCTTTTAGGCCATTGAATGTGTTCTTTATGGATTATATATTCTCTTTGCCATCTCAAAAGAAGACACGAGATAAAGAAAGTTGAAGCTAAGACTTACAACTCATAAACCTTGTTCTCTTAAGATTCATGAACCTAATATGCCTTTAGTTGATTATCATGACTTATCTATGATGGTAGATACTTAATTTTTTATTTTCAACAAATGTATATCTTGAAAATGTTGATAATATTTAGTAACATGGAAACATTTTGATAACTATCTATCTATCTAGAACTATAAAATAAAATCTTGACAAAGGACATCTTGATGTTCTGTACCAATATAATGGACTTATTATTCAATTTTAACAGGATAATGTTGAGCAATAATTAAAATAAGGGGATAGCTTAGCTACAATTATTGTAGCAAATTGGCTACAATCCTCCACCAAATATACAAAAGAAATGACTCAGGGACCCACAGAAAAGAATCAGAGACCTGCAAAATGACCAAGAGACCCACAATTTGTAACACAAATTGTAGCACAAATTGTAGCCAACGGGGAGGATTAGAAGCCTTAAGGATCAGATCCGTGATATCGACATCTTAGTGGATCAAGGTGGGGTTACTGATGATATGCTTCTATCTCGGTTGGACTTGTCGAAACAATTACATGATCTTTCTTCCTTGGATCATAGCGATTTCATTCAAAAAGCTAAAGTCCGTTGGGCGGTGGAAGGAGATGAGAACTCTAAGTTCTTTCATGGTATCATCAATAGGAAACGTACCAACCTTTCAGTTAAAGGTATAATGGTAGATGGGGAATGGGTGGATGATCCAAGTCATATAAAAAAGGAATTTCATACCCACTTTGCGGACAGATTTAAAGAACCAGGTCTTAGTCGTGGTAAACTTAACTTTTTCTTCCATAACCGTCTTTGTAGGGAGCAAGCTGACGATCTGGAGTTAATGGTTTCGAACGATGAGATTCGCAAAGCTGTATGGGGATGTGGAGAAAATAAATCGCCGGGTCCGGACGGATATACCTTTGAATTCTTCCGAAAATTCTGGACAACAATCGGGCCTGATTTTTGCAGTGCGGTTCAATGGTTTTTTGAGCATGGTGCTTTTGCAGCAGGGTGTAACTCATCCTTTGTTACCCTTATTCCCAAAATTTTGAATCCAAAATTGGTTAGTGATTTCAGACCCATCAGCCTTATAGGGAGTATATACAAGGTCATTACTAAAATCCTTGCTTCACGGTTGTCGAATGTCATTTCTGATCTCATCTCAAACGTGCAGACTGCATTTCTCCCTAATCGTCAAATCCTCGATGGCCCTTTCATTGTTAATGAGATTATATCTCGTTGTAAAATCAAGAATAAAAAAGCTATGATTTTTATGGTTGACTTTGCCAAAGCGTATGATTCAATTAGATGGGATTACTTGGACGATGTTCTAATTGCTTTTGGTTTTGGGCGTAAATGGTGTTCTTGGATCCAAGCCAGCTTAAGATCGGGTAAGGCTTCCATTTTAGTGAATGGAAGCCCTTCATCAGAATTTCATTTGCATCGGGGTTTGAAACAGGGAGACCCTTTAGCGCCTTTCCTTTTCATTCTTATAATGGAATCCTTCCATTTGTCCTTCTCTCGGGCTGTGGAAGCGGGAATATTTAATGGCTTTCGGATTGACAACTCTCTTATGGTCTCTCATCTTTTCTATGCGGACGATGCGATTTTTATAGGAGAGTGGTCTAATGGGAACTTAAAAGGTATTTTAAACATTCTTAGTTGCTTTTCTATGCTTTCAGGGATGTTGATTAATCTCAAAAAAAGCCAAATTCTTGGTGTGGGTATTTCCGAACCTGTTGTTGCCATGGCTGCCAAAGACCTTGGCTGCTCGGTGATGAAGATTTCGTTTCTATATTTGGGTGTTATGGTGGGAGGTAATATGTCCTTGGCTGAAGCTTGGGATTCGACGATTGAAAAACTTTCAATGAGGTTGTCTAAGTGGAAACTTAAAACCCTCTCTATAAGGGGTCGTCTTACCCTCCTGAAATCGGTGTTGGGATCTTCTCCAATTTATAATATGTCCTTATTTAAGGTGCCGAAATCGATTCTTAATAAGATGGAAAATCTTCGTAGGAATTTCTTCAATGGAGCTCAAGAAGGAGATCGGAAAATCGCTTGGGTAAAGTGGCATACTATTCTTGCTGCTAAACAGTTCGGAGGTTTGGGGGTTTCTAGCTTCTTTGCCCTTAATAGAGGGCTCTTAGCGAAGTGGGTTTGGCGTTTCTTGTCTCAAGATAACTCTTTGTGGTATCAAGTCATTTCAACCATCCATGGGTCAGGTTCCTCCCCTCTTGCTGCTGCATACCCCTCGAATTGGAGCACCATTATTAAGGAATTCAACTCTCTCAAAGAACAAGGAGTTGACATCTTCTCTCATTGCAAAATTCGTATTGGCAATAGACAGAGTACCCGTTTTTGGAAAGACCGTTGGATTGACGATCATAGTTTACTTGGTAAGTTTCCTCGATTATATGCTTTAGAAACTAACAAGGACATTTCTGTAGCAGACAAACTTCATCCTTCCTTGTCATTTTCTTGGCGAAGATCTGTGAGAGGAGGTATCGAATCTCAGCAATTTAATCATCTCTCGTCCTTGCTAGATTCTGTTTCTTAATCTAACTCGGAAGATAGTGGTTGTTGTAATTTGAGTGGAGACGAAGTTTTCGAGTTAGGGATGTCCGGAATCGTTTAGATGAGTTCTTTTCCTCTAAGTCGAACGATTCCTAGCGTTGGGTTAAATTTATCCCGAATAAAGTAATATATTGCTTGAAGTTGTTCCTAACCGCCTTCCTACTAGATCGATGGCGAAAAAAGGAGGTTAAGTATAGATTCTTTGCCATCTCAAAAGAAGACACGAGATAAAGAAAGTTGAAGCTAAGACTTACAACTCATAAACCTTGTTCTCTTAAGATTCATGAACCTAATATGCCTTTAGTTGATTATCATGACTTATCTATGATGGTAGATACTTAATTTTTTATTTTCAACAAATGTATATCTTGAAAATGTTGATAATATTTAGTAACACGGAAACATTTTGATAACTATCTATCTGTCTAGAACTATAAAATAAAATCTTGACAAAGGACATATTGATGTTCTTAACCAATACAATGGACTTATTATTCAATTTTAATAGGATAATGTTGAGCAATAATTAAAATAAAGGGATAGCTTAGCTACAATTATTGTAGCCAATTGGCTACAATCCTCCATCAAATATACAAAAGAAATGACTCAGGAACCCACAGAAAAGAATCAGAGACCTGCAAAATGACCAAATGACCCACAATTTGTAACAGCCAATTAGTTACACAAAATTATACTATAGCTAATATATTCCGATAAAATAAAAACCTTATGAAGCATGTTATGTAATAAAGAATCTCATGAAGACGGTAGGAAACATGCTCCATTGTCTTGATTTTTTATTTTTTGTATAAAAAATAAGACATGAAGAAATATAAATTGACCAAACTTTTTCAAGGCAAGGTCTTGTTGTTTAATGTTTATCTTTAAACAACCATTAAAGTCACACACATAATTGAGAATAAAATAATAATCCAATTATTTAACAAACTGGTATTGATATTGATTTCCCAAAAAAAGAAATGTAGAAAAACATTAACCAATTTATCAAGAACTCAAAGGCAAGCTAGTGACAAAAAATAGTTATCATACTAAAAGACGTGAGATCTCAAGTTTAACTCATGCTAGATGCAAACAACCCTAAAATGACGATCGTGAAATAATGACGCAAACTTTTTAAAAAAATAAAGTTTTATCTAATTTGAATCTATGTGACGATGAGTTCATCAATTCTAGTTGAGATAAAACAACTATTACTGAGTTGACCATAACATAGTGATACATTGCCATAATTAGAGTATAAATATATCATTATAATTTAAAGGTAATCTAAACTATATTGCTTCTTCGTTTTTTCAGGTACAAAATTACATTTTTTGGTAAAGGGTTACCCTGATAAATTATATTAAAATGAAAAAAATTTGAGTACAAATGAAATGTGACTGAAATATCATATTAACCTTAAGCAAAAAGCTTGATAGACACCTAAAAATTATGCTTATGACAAACCATAAACACTAACAACTCTAGCTACCTACTACAGAAAGTAAAACTAGAGAATAAATGCCAACATGGCATAAACAAGATACTCAAGTTTGGGTACAAAACTACATTACTACTTTGTATATGTGAAACGTGTTTTCTAGAATTAAAAATGCCCTTAAACACGTTTTGATTATTATGAAATGGATAATAATTATTAAACGAGGTGTGAATCAAAGGGCTTTCGCTCAGTTGGTATCCATCTCCGAAAAACTCATGGGCTCACCGGAGAAATTTCGTAGATAAAAGGTCGAAGGTTCGAGTTTCAGCTCCTGCCTGCTTCAGTTGGTGCCCCACTGAGCCAGAAGCCGGAGCTATTCCTTGTGAGGTGGACAATGGCTAGTGACAAAAGGCACCCGGAGTCAGAGTGTTCTCGCCAATTCACATATTTTGTGAATTAAACGAGGTGTGAACTGTGAACAATCACAATTCGAATAAAATTTAAGTACAGTATCTTTTAACAAAATTGTATAGTGAACCAAATGCCAAGTTGTAGTTCACACGTGATTCATGTGCAAAAATTACTTTAGAAAATTTGCAGCATATGCCTTTTACAATATGGTATTTTATATATAACTACACGTGATAAAATGAACATCAAGTAGTCAAAGTTGGTTTTTTTAACCTCAAGATAAAATCAATAAAAGAAAATGTTAAAATGACGCCAATATGTACTTATCATTAGAGTAGACGGTATCACCTTTGAGTTACAGGTCAAGTTATAGCCCCATAACTCAGCTCCGCGCCCCTACCTTGTGCTACAACATCTTGACAAACTTAACGGCTTGTTTATCTGTTTTTTTTTTATTTGTGTTTTATTGGGTTAAGTGTGAGCCATGGGTGTTCTATAACTTGAGTGATAAAGGGAGAGAGAGTATTTTGGCGTTGAGTTATAAGTTCTAAGCATAAGGGAAAAATATTGAGGTGACAACAATTTTTGCTATAAAACGAGCTATATGGCTCATGGTCACCTAATGCTCTTACAGAAATAAGTTGCAGAACCAAAACAACCTTACAGCTTACTGTTAATTAACTTAACAGTAAAACCACACTAGGATCGTGACCATCGGAGCTTGTTTTTGCGGGCTATAGATACTTATTTATACATATGTTTCTTGATGTTTAGTGCATACTAAATAACTGATCCGTGATTTTCAAACAAAAGCGTGTTCTCTGTACCTATTGGATTCTTAAACTTCTGTAAGAACACCAGACTAGAAAGTGATTTCCGACGCAAAACCATATATTTTGTTTATTTTGAACGCCGAGATTTCTTAGCTCAAAACAGCATATACTAGATGAGTATGAAACACTTGGTTGCAGCTAGTTTGAAAACCATAATCCAACCCATACCAAAAGTTACTTGTTTTGACCCACGACCCATGTCACCCAACCCGTCCGTTTCGACACCAGTAATAAAGTCCAGTCACCCAACCTCGCATGCCTCCAAATAAATGATAACTTTATAAACATATGTTATTCATGAATGGCATAAATAACAGGCAATAGTATAAAAGACCTCAAATGCATACACATTATACCGTAAACTCAGGATAGCAAATGCAAGAAGCATTGGCGTTAAATAGCATACACATATAATAAAAATTATAAGACCAAAAGGTCAAAAGTGAGACTACTTACTAATTAGTAACGCGATGACCTCAATCTCAATTTTCTTTACATTGTTCTGCGGGCTTTTCTTCGTCTCAAAGCCCATCTTTCTTTAATATCGGTTATTTCATCGAGCTTAAGTTCATTAGATAATAACTCCTGATGAAGATTCGACTCAGTGGCTGAAACACCTTTGATCCGTGCAGCTTCGTCAAGTAAATCATTTATCATCATTTCTACTGTTCTTGTGGTGATTCCTCTAAGATACCATGAAATGGGTGGTGGAGGAACAATAGCGGGTTCGACTAATTGTTGTAGGGTCACCTTTGATCCAATCCTTCCGTTGCCTTGAGTGCGTGACATATATTCTGATAAAGTTTTTGACTTGAAGGGATGACATAAGCTTTCATCGAGTAGTAGGGGTTCTACTTTCCAACTGCCTTCAAATTTTTTCATAAATCCTGGTTTAACTTGCTTGAATTTCATCTGCCAATCATAAGATACAACCACCGGATGATTCAGTATTTCATATATAAAAAATATGATTTAGAAGTGCCAAAATCGGTAGGGAACGCAAGGCGTCAAAACGGATTTGACCCGTCTGACCCGTTTCCATGTTAGCAAAAATTAAATAATGCCATGGAGGAGGTTGTAGATACAAAAAAATACTTTCGGAACTTTCAACCCATTTGACCCGTTTCCTTGTTAGCAAAAGTACCTTTTTTACCCATTAACATAACCCAAATCGACCCATCTAGAAGTAAAAACGATCAACGAATTCAAAAAGGAAAAAACATATTGTTCCTTACAGAATAATCTTCTCTGTTCTGATCTACAAGTACATGCACCGAGATGGTTCCCGAAAACCATAAAAACCTCCATATAGCAGCTTGCTCTATTTCAACAACCTGTCTTGAACCTTCGTCAACCAAAACCTTTCTAGATAACACTTCCTGACACAAATATCAAAATATTCACCATAAAGTATCGTATACGAACTAATAAGAGCATATGCGTCTTTTATGTCACCTACTTGGATATTCTTGAAGACCCTTTTATTGTCTGGATCAGTGACGATGTTGTATATTGCATCCGGGGGCAAGCCCACATCCGCTTTTACATTTAGCTGGCAAAGAGACCCTTTGGGTACAACGACCTGAAATTTACCATTGGCAAGTTAGATACATGCGGCAAAGTTCATTGCCGAGACATCAAAAGCAAGAGACTATTCTTACCTCAATACCAGGGGGCTGACCATCATCCCACACGGGATTTTTCCTCCAAGCTTGCATTTGCTTTTCTAAACTGAATTTTGCATCCTTCATATTGAACGTATCACGGTTTTCTCCCTCTTTTTGTGTTGGTCTTTTAAACCTCGACTGAATCATATAAAATATAGAGTTTTAATAGAACATCAAATCAGATAATACTTGATTTTGCAGAATTATTCAGAAGACTGAACTGACCCTAAGATTCTGAATTTTTCCAGGAAACTGTGATAAGAAGCTACGGACTGCTGGAAGATTTAAGCGTGGACGTGGACGCTCTTTTATCTCAAGCATCGGGATGTTTTTTCTAGATTTACTGGCTTCCTTTTCACCCATTAAGCGTAAATCAGTTGTGAACATCTAGCTTCTTAATAGAGTTCAACTGATTTCCTGATGAAATTTGTAACATATCAGCGGGTTAGAAAGAAACTTACGAAAATCCCTTAAAAAACATTTCTGAAAAAAAAACAGGAAAATAACAGAAATACGTTTCACGGGTATTTCTGAATTTTCAAACGAAGTCTATGGAGAAAGAGAACCCTTAAGAAAACTAGATAAAACTTCTGCAACTACACGCACCCAAAATGTCCCCATCGCCAATGCCCGATCAATCATGGTTACAATTCTAGGTTGAGTCACAATTATTGCTCGATCACACTATATCATCACATGGATCTAAATCTAGGCGAAGGACCGTAGTTGAAGTTCAATCACTATTAAATTCGATTCAATCACTTCACATAACCACATGGCTCTAATTCTAGACTTAGACTTTAGAACACAACAATCCAACATTCTAAACGCATCCTCATTCTACAGGCTTCATAAAAAATAGAACAAAGGCCAATAGCAGCCAGTACAAAAAGGAGCTAAACACCATCGGCTAACAACATTATACACAACCACAATATCAAAACAAGCTATGGACATCTCAAAGCCGTTTTTGTTTTTTGGTAACCATGGTTTTTGACCTTTTGGCCGACCAATCCATGGGTTTGAGCCCACCGCCACACAGACACAAACCGGGTCAAGCCCTCCCCTTTTTGGGAAGGTTAGCGTGGCCACATCAGAGTTGTTTGCACGGAATTGAACTTGAGACCTCCCACATTTTAGCGATGACAATCACAAGGCTTTTAAATTTGCATAACTAGGCATCCTTATTATAAGGATATAAAGTAAGCAATAAACAATCAAAGCAATGGAACTTCACAATAGAAAATACTCGTAGCAATCAATTCGAATCAGTTAAACAATTGAGCAACCATACATTTAGCGCGTGTTCTATTAACGCCAGGTTCAATCCCATTAACCTCCCTTACCTTTAACCACTCAGGGTTGGCCTAGAGGTAAAAAGCTTATTATCACTAAAATGTGGGAGGTCTCAAGTTTCCAAAACAGGTGTTTGGGTTAGCTTGTTTATCCACCTTATGAGCTTATTTGATTTTTGTAAAAGCCGATATAAGCTCAGTCTTTGGAGCTTATCACCTTATCAACATCACCTTATTGGCTTAAGCCAATATGCTCATCTAGATAATAATTAAGCTCTTAAGAATGACCTTATATCGGCTTTTCCGAAATCAAATAAGCTCATAAGCCGGATAAATAAGCTAATCCAAACACCCATTGTTGATTGTTTCGGCTTATATAGCGAGCTTATGGCTTATTTGGTTTTGAGCTTATGTTTCATAAGCTCACTTTTTTGTGGCTTATTTTGAAACTTTTCGGCTTATATAAGTTTATTATGACATAATAAACTTATGTAAAGTTTCAAAATAAGCCACAAAAAGTGGGCTTACGAAACATAAGCGCAAAACCAAATAAGCCGTAAGCCAGCTATATAAGCCAAAAATGAGCCCAGAGCCCCGTGAATTAGTCGGTCAAAAAAGCGACAAACAATGGTTACCATAAAATTAACAAAATTAGGGTTTTGAGACAACCTAATTGTGCTTGAATTATGAATCAAATTAAAAGCAATAGACTTACTAAACAGCTTGTGATGATGGATTTTAAACACATTGATTTGATTAAATACCTAATTTTTTATTTATATTTATATTTTTGGTGTTGCAAAAAGATGCAGTACCAAACGAGTTAGTTAGTTATGGGCTGTCCAATGATAGTATGACACGTGGAAAATGTTTAACACGTGGTTTGAAGATGTTATCCGTTGAACACTGTTTGTAACTCGTACAAAAGTCAGATTGGTCAGAGATTTGGATGTCTCTGGTTGGGTGTCAAAGAATATACTATCCAATTCACTGTTTTAAAACACAGTTTATTCGGCCTGTTGACCCATGAACCGGTCGGGTGGCGGGAAGCCGGATTTGGCCGAAAAACCTGATTAAATTGGTTGAATTGTGACCCGGTGGTTCGACCGGGTCAATTAAAAAACCGGTTTTTAAAACATTGCTATTCATCTTATATATTGATGTTTTAGAACTTAGGTCTTTTTGAATCATGAACCGACTTGATCATCGAAAACCGGTTTTTAAAAAAAAACCAGTTAAACTGTGAACCGATAATTTGACCGAGTCAATTAAATAAGATCTATGATCTTTCGTCTCAAATAAACTTCTACTTTCAAATTATGCATTGTATTTAAAAGGGTTGAGATCCTTTAAAGTTCATATGAACTTTACCGGTAAAGTTCTCTCACAAACATAGCAGTGGGGCCTATTGAAGACCCGATTTACTTTATTTTTGTGAGAGAACTTTACTGGTAAAGTTTATATGAACTTTAAAGGATCTCAATCCTATCTAAAACTAGACCTATTGTTTTTCACCAATAAGTTGTTACGAACATCTCAAAATAGAAACATGAATATTTGAATTAGGACGGGAGGAGTACTATATATCTTCTTTTTTTCTTAACAAAAATGATAAAACCTTTTTTGTTTTTTACAAAATGTGTAGATTGGTAGAAACACTTTGACCTCGGGTGCTTTTTGACACATGATATTGTTCAACCTACAACAAATAGCTCAGTCAACTCACCTGGTCTAATGAAGTACCAAGTGGAGTGAGTACGAGCCGAAACTCAAACCCGTGATGTGTGACGGTTTGAACCCAAGTCTCAAGTGAGTAGATATATTGATTCTACAGTGTCAACTGCTGTGCGGCTGATATTTCATGAGTTGTACAAGTAAATTTTGTATCAACCAATGATTTAATTTTGGTCGTAAAAAAAACAGGTGTGTACATAATGCAGGTGAAATCGTCCTAATTGACCAATCTGGCCCAAGAGGCCGATATGGTTATTACTGATGTATCATTGTGTTGAGCCGAGAAAGTCTTGAAAGTGTCGTTGTGGATAAGTTTTGGTAATTTTTGTTGTTTGTATATCAACTTGTAACGAACATGTAACGGACTAATGAATGTAATTGTGTTCGACCGGGAAATATGATATGCTACCACTGTAATTGTGGTACTTAATGGGGGCGAGAAAAAGTTACCGGACTAATTGTGTTTGTTAGGCTGAAATGCTGAATAGCATGGTTATTAAGGGCCCGTTTGGTTTGCAGATGGGTTTAGGTTTAGGATTTGAATTTAAATTTAAATTTGGATTTAGAATTAGAATTTGAATTTGATTAGGTAAGAGAAAATATTATATTTAAATAAGAATATTATTTTAAATTATTTGTGAAAGATTAAAATAATGATTTATCATTTTATAATATTTATATATGAAAGTGGGATAGACTGAGAATGTAATGGGACCCACACAAAGTGGGTAAACCCACCTTTTTATGAGATTCGTAATAGTTGATGTTAGAGGCCTCGGTGTAGTAACGCCGGCAACGGTGTTGTCCGGCGTTACTACACCCCACCAACGCGTTGCCCAATGACGTTGGGCT
>BQNB010103229.1:11308-24074 GCA_026074375.1 Tanacetum coccineum | reverse complement strand
ATAAAAGAAAATTTTTAGTTTTAATTTTTAGAAAAAGTTTATTTTTGTTAATTCATTAAATCTTAGAAAATTCATAAAAAATTCAAGAATTCATAAAAAATTATATTTCTTTTTTTTAAAATTTTCATTTTAAATTTGTGATCTTTAGGTATAAAATTTGTTAAAAGTCGTGCTTTAGTTTTTAAATTTCAGTTTTAGCCCGCGTTTATTACGTTTTGTGCATTTAAATTTCGTGCTATTCCATTATTTTTAGCTTGTGCTATTAAATTTCGTAGTGTAATCAACAAATTAAAAATCCTTTACTATTCTAAGCTCGAATCCGAATTATTCTTAAATTCTCAATTCACGATTTCGTTGGGACACGACCCGAGGATAAGTACTTCCCGGAAAAATATACGAATTGTGTTTTTCTTTTGTGAGATTTTTACCTTATATTTCTCTTGGTTGAGAAGTATTTTGGAAAGAATTCTTACAGGATTAATAATATAATACGTATATTGAATTTGTTTTACATATCACTAGCTTAGCAGTATTAACTGGAATTTTGCCTGTTATGTTAGTACTGTGATGGAACAATTGCGTTTTGTTTATTCACTCTTTGCCAATTGTTCCAATATTTGCCTTATCATCCCTTTCACTAGACTTTCTGTTTCCTCCCATTGGTGAAATCAGCTTTTCTAGCATCCTCTTCTATGGAAATAACAATCTCTATTAAATGATTAGACTACCACATACAAAACATGCATCTTACAGTAATCGTCCCGAACTCTTTCTTGTCAGCTTTAGGTTTTGACTATGTGTGAACTATTTTTAACTGTTTCCCCTAAGAGTTTTTACTTGTGGTGGCATATAAACTAGGTGTTTCTTGTTGTTTTGTTGTTATAGGGAACATACTCATCTTCACTATCTGATTCATACT
The DNA here is from genome assembly GCA_026074375.1 of Tanacetum coccineum. Lineage (NCBI taxonomy): Eukaryota > Viridiplantae > Streptophyta > Magnoliopsida > Asterales > Asteraceae > Tanacetum > Tanacetum coccineum. Next base: position 23,155 of record BQNB010103229.1, on the reverse strand, counting down.
CCTCAATGATAGGAGCATCAGACCAGACCTTAGGTTGACATTCTACATTAGATCAATTGACAATGGTTCAAACACTAATTCAGAGGGTTTTGTACTAATGTTAGATTCATAGGTATCAAATTCACTTGATTGGGATTCAGATTCACTTGGTTTGAGTTCGTTTTGGTACCATATGTAAAATTGTGAGTAATCTACTCAAGATCGGTCCAGAGGGCGTATAATTCCTGTCATTGGTGGGGGTAAAGCATGATTCCACCTGTTGTAACCAAACCTATCTTACAAAGGTTGTTTTTCTAACAATTCTCTTATTTTTCATTAAAAAAACACTTTGTAAACTCATTTTATAGCTCAAAATACCATCATATCTGTTGATTCCCCATACCCAAGCCCAAACTTATCATTAGCACTCATTTTGGTATTAAGCAGTTTACTAAGATTCTTTGAAAGAGTTATGACATTTTTCTACTTTAAGCCTTTAGTTTCTTTTTCTTTTTGAGCTTCTGCTAGCAATTTCTTTATGGAATGTGAAGAACAACTGTTTATCATCTAAGTCTATCTAAATAAATTTTATCTTTTGTTCTAATTACCAAAGTTGACCTTGTTGATGAGCAACTAACTGTCTTCAACTTTCTTAAGACCTTGAGAATATGCCTTTATTTCTATGCTTGCATCACTAAGTTGTTCTCTCTTGAGCATCATACAGTTTTTGTAAGGTTAGTTTAAGATCTTTTCGCTTATTTAAAAATAAGTTACCTCTGTGTCTGATTCTGAGCTGTTGCAAGCCATCAAGGCATAGTCTTCATCTTCTTCTGAATGACTGGTCCAATCTACACCTTCTCCATCAATGGTCACCAATGCTTTAGAGTCCTCCTTCTTTCCTTGTTCTTTACTCCCATCCTTATTTCCAGAGTTCCATGCTTCCTCTCCTTCCTATATCTTGATTTCCTTGATTCTACATCTTCTTGCAAAATGCCCTATCTTGTGGTAATTGTAGCATTCAACTTTGGTTTTATCAAAGCCAACTGGTTCTTTTGCATCAAATTGTAGCTTTCTACCAGTCTTTTTGTAAAACTTTTTCATTCTCATTGAGATACAGGCTACTTGCACTTAAGTCCATTTCTTCAAGGGTCATATTCATCAAGCTGTCTAAGTCCTTATAATCCAGGTTAAGGACAACTTGATTGATTAGCAAGTAAGGTGTATGATGATGTTGATCAATACTGTGGTTTGACCAGAAAGTATCTGGAAACACTATAAGCGGTTACTAACATTCATTAGTACTGCTTGGTTTCGTAGAGGACAAAACGCAACATTTGCGAGCTAGAAGATTGATGCTTGTAGAGCCTTTTTATATCACTCTCAAAGACTCTTAGAATATTGTACAGAATCATAAAACTAATGACTGTCCACTCCTGGTTTGGTCCTCATAATTCACAGGGAAACTTGTGACAAGGCAGAGGTAAGTGATCATTAGAAATTTTTGATTTGCATCTTCAGTGGAGACACTGCTCCGGAAATTTCTATTTTGACTCAAGACGACTTTCGGATACCTGTCTTAGCCTTTGTGAAGCCTTTCTGAGTTGGTTACAGAGACCTTCAAATGTTGCTTCAAGATATATTTTTGCATCTTTTGAGTTCGTCTTTTCCTCCAAATATAGATTTGATGGCATCCCTCATCTTCTTTTGCATCAGTCATCTTATGAAATTTAGCAAGATGATCTTTTGGTAGAGCCATAAGCAAAGTGGTCCTTGCTTTTCTCTCTCTTTCTCTAGCTACAATTTCTTCTGTAGTTCTGGGAGGCAAAACCTTAATTTGTCCTTGTGTATCTGTAGTTATTAATACAAGACCATTCCCATTTTGTATAACCTCCCAGATTGGATAGCTCAGTATGGCCAATAATGTTCATTTTCTTGGCCATATATCTTTATTCTCTTTTTTTTAGAATTAGGCAGTTGATGGTTGATATTGTTTCAGGAGTTTGTGGTCGTTGAGTGTTTGTGATGATGAGGGAGGAGGGTGGTGGTGGTGGAATTTCATCTTGTGATCCAGACATGTTTAGTTTTGTAGGATGAAGATGTATAACTGAATTTGTTTGTTCTTCTTACTCAGAGTTTCTCACAGGCTCTGATACCACTTGTGAGTCCCAAACTGAATAGATCTCATGGCAGCCTATAAGGATGTATAGCCAAGATGTTATTATTACATTTTGGACTATATAGAAACACTGGACTATGAATACTATGTGTTAATGCGGAATTCTTAACACTAAGTACTAGAAGAACAATGAAAAAAACTAAATAATAATTTCTATTAATATGCTTGAGTGATTAAATTTACTAACTATGAGATATGTAATTTGGTTAGAGATTATAATGAGCTCGTATATCTAACTATGCCAAGAGGGATCCTTTTATAGACCAAGGACAAACCCTAACAGGCTTATAAAACGCGTAAAAGATAATACATATCTTTTCCTAAAATATCTCATACATATCTCTTAAACGGTACTAACTAATTTCTACCATCGGTACTAACTAATTGATCAGTACTTAACATTTTGTACTGTCAGTACTAACTATAACTATCAGTACTAACTATTTATACTGTCGGTACTAAGTGAGAAAAACATAATTCCCAACAGCTTTTATTTTCTTTTTGTCTTTTTGGATATTATCTTTATATAAATAAATATTGCTTTGATGTAACATCGTGTTTGTGTTATACTGAGGTCGTGTAAGATTTCTATGTGGTATATGTATATATTTGTGTGTTATCATTGAGATGTGTAGTCTTGGAAGTAAGTACACGTGTGAAAGGATGCACTTATAATTATGAGTGGCCAACATAATTATAAAGGCATCACACACGTAGACTTATGACCATGATTGTATTGATCGGTGTTTGTTTGTAAGGTGGTGGTGTAAGATGTTGTGATATGTGCATTCATGATAAGGATAGTTGTATAGTTAGGGAATTCTTCTCTTAATTAATGTCTGATTTTGTTGGGCTTAGTTGCGCAGTCAGCAAGTTTCCTTTCTGCCTAACGATTACGAATATCTTGGATACCTTTTATTACTGCTATTATGATTATTGGGTTGTTGGTTTGCTCGATTATTCGTTAAGAGATCTTACTCTCATTTTAGGATTCCTTGTTTGTACCATGTCGGTACGGATGTTCCATCATTCCCATTCAGCGTCTTGATATATATTGGTTGTTCGGATCTGCTACTTTTGGCTATTGGTATGTTTCATTGGTTCTTTCCTGGAATTGATTACTCGTATGTATATCTGATTTTCTTTCGAGCGGTATTTGTTCGTAACAAGTCAGTACATATATTTACTCCCTTCTTTATATATCCTTTAGTTTTCGTAACATGTTTGCAACATGTTAGTACTGACATTTCTCTGTGTTGTCCTTTTGACCGTTAGTATGGATGAGTCCTTATGTTATTCATTTGGTTCATAATGTATTTGCATAAATTTCTCTGGTACGTGTTCGTTTGACTTTTATTCTGACTTTATGGTTCCTTGTACTCTCTTTCGCCTTTAAATCATAGATTTGTGTCAGAGTCCTTACGGTATTTTGCAATCCATTTTGGTATTTCGATGTTCTTTTTTTGAGTTACATATTTTATATTCATGTCGAACTGTGAATTTTTTTTGAATTATATCTTGCGAGGAAAACTGTTTTGAAATGATTTTATGAATTCGATATGATATCGGTTGACTGTCAAAACTATGTGTAATATGATCTTTACGAATAAAATATGATACAAATTTTATATGATTGCCTCTTTATTTTTACTTACTTTGATAAGTATGTTTTAAATGATTTATATGAGTAAGATGTGATAGCGCATTTATATAACTATCTCTTGATTTTATGAAAACTAAGTTTAAAAGGAGTTTTGAAAAAAATTATATTTAAAGTGATTTAAAATATCTAAAATGATTTTTTTATATAAAATGACTTGTATATTTAAAATAATTTGTCTGTTTAAAGTGATTTTTATAAAAACGATGTTTAGTTATTTCTCTCAGATAAAATCGATTATTGGTATAAGAATTCTACCTTTCTTGTTTATCGATCTTGATACGTATCGTTAATTCGATATGTTAGTCTTTTGTCATTGTGTGTTTTGTTGATTCTTTCGTTTGCGTTCCCTAATGGTAAATATGTTATATCTTTTCTTTTAAAGGATTCCCATGGCAATGATTCGTATTTATTTGCATCTGTGAAATACCTTATATGTTTCCTAGCCTTTGATTCGATATTCGTTTAGTACCTTATTAGATAACTCGTAACCTTTTGAATTCGTTCGATATGTGTTTTATTCGACCAAGTCACTCTTAGTGGGGAGCACCCGTGTTGTTCGTTAAGAAGAAGGACAGTTCATTTCATATGTGCATAGACTACCGAGAGTTAAACAAGTAAACCGTCAAGAACCGTTATCCTCTCCCCAGGATTGACGACTTGTTTGATCAATTGCAATGTAACACCCTCAAATCTGAGTATGCAGCGGAATGTTGAATATCCGAAGGCGTTACATTATTGGGTCAATAGCACAAGATCAGAGAACGACCACTAAGCGTGTCGTTTGAAAAAGATACATTGGATTAACAAAATACTTGTTTGTTACACAAGCTCATGGCTTCAAATAGTTTCAACAAAATAGATAAAGATTTCGGTTTATAACAATTGTCCCTAAAGTGTAATAAGACCCCAAATCTTTAGTGTTGACTCTTCATTTATTGACTCCCAATGTATCATCGCACCTCGTGCTTTATTGACCTGAAAAACATGCTTAAAACGTCAACATAAAGTTGGTGAATTCATAGGTTTATGTAAATCAATTGTAGGACCGCAAGATTTCCCAGTGCATGATTAAGCAACAAATGCAAACATCATAAAAAGTAATTACGTTTCCTAAGCTCATGACACCGAAGCTAGACATGTATGAATGCAAATATAAATTTGCCAACAGGTGTCCGTGAATGATGTGCTAACCCTGCAACATCCCAAATTCGACATGGTATGCGTTCGTTCCCAGTGATAGCTAGTCACCCGAACGGGGATTGTCAATCCCTAATAGATCTATCCATAACATTCGCGCCCGCACAATGTAATTCCCAATCACATCTATGCAATTAACAGTTCATGATCATGGACATAAAGGGGTTATGGTAACTTAGGCAAACACGTAATCATGGCATAAAATGTACACTTGCGTCCAGTTTGTAAAACAAAGCATGTTATCACCCCAAGGATGTAAATCATTTAAATAATTGTAAAGCATGGGGCTATGAACTCACCTTAGCCGGTAGTTCTCTGAATGATAACAAGTATCCAAGTAGGTAGTGGATCACACCGTTAAGTACCTAAGTAAGTACGGTCAAGTCTTAGTTTACACATTTAAACTAACGACTCATTGTATAAACTAAATCCCATTTTAAGTTTATATATATACCATTATCACTTGTGTGATGACACTCAAGATCATTGCATTTATACTTTCGTGATTCTCCGATAAAGTGAAAATCATTATTAATAAATATACATTATTTATTAACTTGTTATTAATCCCGTTCGATGTCCGAATATCTTTAATGGTTCGACCGACGTGTTAAGTGTTTTATTTATTCACTTTTATTCACAATTGTTCCGTCAGGCTTTTAGTTGTTACACTTCAGTCCGAGGTGATAAAAGTAATAACATTTACGCTTTAACTTTCTTGTTGCGAGAAACGTAATAAAAACTTGTCCTTTAATTTACGAAATTTACAACTTAGATCCTTATGGTTTTATAGTTTTCGAAAAGTAATGAGTTTTAATCTTATACTTTGCGTTAATTACAATATCAGTCCCTGGAGTTATTGAAATACAAGGAATGACAAATTAAATCCCTTAGGTTTCGGCATTTTACGGTTGTATTTCCCCGACTAGTAAAAAATCGCATTTCAATCATTTTCAATCCCGACAGTGGCATTTGGCCTTATTTAGTCCATATAGCCATACCCAAGCATTTCGGCTTATATAAATAAGCATTTCGAGCTTATTTTGTGCTTAAACGGGCCTTATTGGGCCCGTTATGGTCCGTTTCGCTTATCAGGGTCACAATACGATTTTAAATAGGTCTGTAAACTTGAATAAGCTCGTACGGGCAGTAGTTCATAGCTCGGTGAGGCTTATTGAGCTTATTTCGAGTCTTATTGGGCTTACGGGCCCATTAGCTTAAACCGAATAGGGTCGTAATGTTCTCTTTAGGTATTTTAGCTTTATTCCCGTTGTTTCAATTACTTATTCTGTTTCGTTTTCTGCTTATTGGGAAATAAGCCAATAAGCATTAGTTAATGGGCTTTCGGGCCCATTAGTGATCCGAAAAGTTTTAGCAATTGGTTAGGCCTTGAGGGTGATTAAACCTCATTGTAGTTACGTTCAAGTTAATTAAGCCCTCATAAGATCTCCAACTAAGTACTCGAGCTTATGGTGAGCTTATTTGCTCACTTACGGACCAGTAGATGGGCTAGAGGCCCGTTAAGGGTTCGGTTGGTTTTCAAAGAAATACAAGGGGTCCATTTAGGCTCTTATGTCTATATTAAGCTCATTAAGCTGCGTATAAGCACACGAATAAGCTGTTTAGCTTATTGTGGCTTATGAGCTCGTATTGGGCTCGCGTTGGGCTCGCGTTGGGCTCGATGGAACCCGATAGGGGTTCTAATGGTTCGGGCTTTCTCCTTTAAGGTCTACTAACTCATCTTAGGCTCGCAAACCTCTTATAAGTCTTTTAAACTCGTGAATAAGCCGTCCCGGCCTATCCGTGGCTTATGGGCCTTGCGGGCTCACGAAGATGGGTCGCGTAGCCCAAGAAGGGTCCGAATGGTTTATTAGTGTGTTTATGTGGTTTCGTTAATTCGTCTAGCACCAAAGCGAATGTGTTTAACATTTTCTAAGCGCGATCCCTAGCATGCAAACGTTTAAAAATGTTGTATACATGTTCCCACACCGTCTCGTCGTGTTTACCACAATAGTTTACGTGTAGTTTTGTGTTTTCATTCCAATACAAGTTCATAACTCTTTTGTTTGCATTCGTGGGTTCGTATGGAGCGTTCAAGCTTTTTGAATCATTCGTTACTCGTTTCCTAATCATGCAATCACCACGCAAGATGTCGTTTGCTAATCCTAAGTGTGCGAACCATGCATGGGCTAGACCATGCGTGTTCATGTACACATATTCGTTACTAAAGGATCATGACGCGACTTACATGCTACTACAAGAGATATGACGAAAAGTAAATGACACAAGGGACTTAGGTACGACTACAAGTCGAGCTTTCGTGATGGTGAGTTGGGACGTCGACCGTCCCTTATACACCCAAACGTGTACGTTCTCAGCTTCAAGTCTATTTTCCCAATCGCCTTAGCGTGTCTCCTCTTAGCAACCTTAGAATCGTTCTTAAAAGATCTCTTGTGATTGTGAAATAGAGATGTGGGTCTAGTTGGGTTGGTTTTAATGAATGACGAGTGATTAGAGGGTAAAGGGATGGTTTTAGCTTTGAGAGAGTTCAAGTGTTGGTGAAAGTGTATTATGTGAGTTAGGGAGTGTTATTTATAGATAAATAGGATTGTTAGCTTCCCTATTCCTCCAACAAGCAAAACGTGCCCGAGGAGTGGGTTTTGTGGAGTTCTAGTTGATTACTAATGTTTAGGTCTAAACACTTATGTACAGTATTAATTAGAGTAGTTGAGGTACAAGATTTGATAGATCTTAGAAATCTTATGATTGGTGTGTGGATTCACTTCTAACCGCGGCTAAAAGAGCAAAGGGAAACAAAATGGGTTTTAACCATTGGGTAAGGGGTTAGTAGGAGACCATTAGGACAAGTCTTAATGAGCTAGGTGAAGTACTTGTACCCTTTTAGGATCATTAGGTTGATTTGCTAGTAAGTAATCCACATGGGACGATTTGTTGTGGGTTTACTTGCCCAATTTCGACACTAGGGTGATATAAACACAAGACTGATTAAGTTTTGTGTTTAGGTCACAAGGTGGGTAATGGTTCGAGTCTAGGTAAGTTAGGTATTCCGGCGGGCGTCAATGTATTTATCAGCGAAAGATAACCTTTTACGTGACAATAAAAAGAAAATACGGCAAAGTACATAATTATTGCTAAAATAATTATTCCTTACTTGGTTGATGTAAACCTTAATTTATTTGGTGACCGTTTACATTCATTGATTATTTCTAGTCTACGCGGTTTAGCTCAAAAGTAAACATTTTAAAAGTAAACGCGTATCGTACTAAAATAAATAGTGATCATTAATATAGTCGTACAATGACACGAAAATGAGAAATGTTACAGTATGTTTCTATCAGTTTCAAAGGACAATAAGCAAACTCAAAAATAAGCTATAAAATAAGCTCTACATTAAAAACCAAGTTAAAACAGATTTAGACCACCACTTAGTGAGCTTATGTTCAAATTTTCACAAGCTAAAACCACTTTTTAATATCTGATATATTGAATTGAAAAAGGGACTTTTCAACAAAAATTTGCTTAACCAAAAACTTGACAGAGTTGGAAAGACACAAGTAAAATGAAAGACACTTTAACTAATAACTTAAGACACTAAAATGAACTCAACACTAAGACTCAAAGTTGGATTAAAAAGACTTGCCAAATAAGCATTATGTAAACTGTTTTATCATGACAGTTTCAAAATAGCTTATAGAAAAAAAAAACTTAAACACAGCCCTTAAGACTTAGAAATCTTTTTAAAACTGATTAGAAACACTTAAAATTGCTTACCAAAGTTAACCGAACTGACCCAAATGTTTTTTTATCCCAAAATGACCCGTTTGACCTACTATGCCAAACACCCCCTTAAGTGGTGAAAATCAAATTTAAAGGCTGAATAACTAAAATTTAAGCAAGGATTATGGAAAACAGATATTAAGCATTCAATATAGAGCACAAGTAAGCAAAAGAAACAACAAATAAGCAGACAAATAAGCAGATTACAAGGCAATAAGGGCAGTTTTATGAGAAAACACAAATAAATGGAAAATAAGCAACCAGGAAAAACAAGTAAGCATAAAATAGTAAGAATAAGCAAGAAAAGCAAGCAATAAGCAGAAAATAAGCCAATGAATAGTGAAAATAAGCAAAAATGGAAAAGAGAACTCACAAGAGGTCCAAGCTTTTTGGGCAATGATATTAAGCTTTCAACAGCTTATTAACAAACCCTATAGCCTCCCATGAGGCACTAAACCCAAGCTTAAAGCCATCCATTATTGCTTTAACATCCAATATAAGCTGAAACCATAATCTTTCGGAATGAAACAATAGCCTTTTTAAAAACTTTTGCAAAACCTTTAAATGAGTTAAAATAGTTTGTAAAAGCTTAAAAAGGCTTAAAAGAATAGCTGGAAAACATAAATTTACATTTATATATAAAACTTTAAAGGAGACAAAATTGCAAGAAACTTAAACACTAAATTTTTTCATTAACTTGGAATAAAATTACAAGGCTTTAAAATTCACATGACAGAATTTAAAAACATAAATAACATTTAAAATTACAATATATGAAAAAAAACTCGACTCGACTCGGCTCATGTATATTCAAAAAATCAAATATATGAAAAAAACACTAAAAGATCCACCCACAACATGATTTAGCACCAAAGACCCAACCATATCAAAAGTTAATCGTTACAATTTCCAGTTCCAATCCAACAAAAAATAATGCAATGGTTTCTAAGGCTACCATAAAAAAATTAGAAACATTATACCAGTCATCATGCATTCAAGCTAACAAAATGGTTATAGGGCTCAGGCTCCTGGACTGAAGTTTCTTGTTTAAGTAATGGGAAGGATGACCTCAATTGACTTCTTCTCTTTCTAAAATGTATCATGCATACAAAAAATTAACATACAAAAATTAAGTAAAAGATATGAAAAATAGTAAAAGGCGTTGAAATCATACATTGTTCTTTCTTTTTAGTCCATGAAGACTTCAACACCAATCTCCTCCACAAATTAAGACTTCAACTGTTTCGGGATCCAAATATGCTCTATAAGTATCAATCACTCTACTCCTCGCGCTAAAAGTAGCTTCAGAGGCAACTGTTGTGATAGGAATAGCAAGTATATCTCGAGCCATTCGAGATAAAATACGATACCTTAAAGAATTTGCTCGCCACCAAGCTAAAACATCAAAGGCTTTCGAATTATCATCACAAATATATACCCCCTGTTCATGATAGTTATCTAATTCTGATTTTTACAGTTGCACACTTTCATTTTTCTTCACAAACTCATTAAATTCAGACCAACCAGAAGATGAAGCTTGGATTTTTGCGGTTGCACACTTGTTTCACCACTTTGTTCACCACTAGAGTAATATTCACTTACATATTAATTATATAACTCAGATAAGGCATCCTTTACTTTCTTAATATTATCTACAAGTTCATCTCCGGAGTACATTCTCGGAAAAGTAAATTTAGCAACCGTCATTTTACACCTAGAATCTAAAACCACAGCAACGGATATCAGAAGGTTACACTCCTTCTAATATTTATCAAAATTTTCCTTTATAGACTTAACCATATCATAGACAAACTTATCTTGCAAAATTGATATACTCAGATCATCAAATTATTTACCATCGAATTGATATATCTAATCTAAAACCCATATATAGGAAGGATGGGGAAAGTGTGTCCTCCAACGAGAATTCAACAAAACTCCATGTCAATTCATTTTCCTGCCACATAGGACAATTTGGGCGGGATTAATATCTGCATAATTATCATTAAATCATTCCTTATTTTCCAGATCTAAAAAACAACATTTCATAACGAGCATTTCTCATATCAAACCCCTTATTTCCGGATCTGTAAAACTGCTTCATAAAATATTTAATCAACAAAATTTAATCAACAAAATTCCATATTAAATCACAATCGTTCAAAACAAAACCTCTACCAAATCATTTAATCCCTCAAATCATGATCGTTCAACCAGGAAACCTAAATCGTTCCAACCAGAAAACTCTGTTAGAATTATAAATGAAGTAAAGGATCGGTCAAAAACTACACTCGGTCAGAATATATAAATAGCCCAATCTCATAATCAATTATTGATTCAGGTTTGTAACATTCATCAATTCATTACATGATTATCCACCTAAACATAAGATTTCATAGGTTAAATTTGGGTTGTGTTCAGAAACAACGATTTTCCAGGTTAGTGGTTTATTTCATGTTTTTATTATTATTTTGAATTTGGTTTTTTTGGAAACAATGATTTTTCAGGTTAGTGATTTATTTCACGTTTTTTTATCGTCTATGTAGCTAAAAAGTGGAATTGAATATGATTCGATTGGAGTTTAATCAATTCCACCAAATTTGTTCATACTAAAAACAAAACTTATAGAATGATTATAATGTACTATGTTTTTAGGGAAGCTTAATTACATGGTGTAACCAGTCTATTTGTGTGGCGGAGAAGATTACGCAAAAGGTTGAAGGACAATTATTAGAATCACAAAAGGAATTGAATTCGTGTATCAAGGATTCATCATATAATGGAGGTAATTTTTGAATTTATGGTTTGAATTAAAATCAAGAAGTTAGTTGTTAAGTCGATTAAAGCTGAGTTATAGGTGAAGCTAGGCTGTTAAATGTTAGTGAATAAAGGTGATTGTAGTTTAGGGCTTATATTTCTGAATTTGGTTTGATTTAAATCAAGATGTTAGTTATTAAGTCGATTAAAGCTGAGTTATAGGTGAAGCTAGGTTGTTACCTGTTAGCGGATAAAGGTGATACGTTTACTCGAGCAA
>BQNB010103229.1:0-10046 GCA_026074375.1 Tanacetum coccineum | reverse complement strand
GAGATCGCAACGAGGCCGGAAATATTGCCGGAAAACGAACTTGTTAGAGGTGGCTATATCCGTCTGTTGGCCGGAGGTGGTGGGTGGGTAGTTAGTTGAAATTTTTGTTTCAAGATTTCACTTTTTTCATATCTATTTTCATTAATTTTTTTCAGCTTTGATATTGTTTATACTTGTTTTGATCTGGGGTTATTTCAAAACTGAATCTTGAGTGGTTTAAAATGGGAAGAAATCTTTTTAGTGAGTTGGTTTTTTTAGAAGCGGAAGAAAGAGGAAGAAGAGTGAGAAGAAAGAGAATGATGGTAATTTTTGTTGGGATTAGAAAAATAAAAAGTACTAGCAACAATTAATGTCTCAGTCTCACATTAAGTGTCCAGTTTGACTTTTTAAAGTTTTTTTTTCTTCATTTTTGACCTTAATTATTTTTTTATATTATATGATACTTGATGCAAAATATATGAATTGATAGTGTTTTGAATTTATTTTTCATTGATATAATTTTTATTAAGTATTATATAACACAAACACAAATATTTACAGTCAAAGTTGATAAAAAAAACCACAAAAATTCCATTGTGAATATTTAATATGAGACGGATGGAGTAATAATTGTGAAGGTCAAATGAAGTGGTGTCTGGTGATGTCTTGATCCTAACTCGGTGGTGTGGCAACCCCATGCGCCAAGTTGAAAATGGGTGGGAAAATCACATGCGTGTTTACTTATAGTGGCATTCATAGGTTTATATGACAGTAACATGAGTAAGAAAATCAAGTTACTCATTAACATCAAGGACTAGCTCCATGGTGTAAACAAGTTTTTGTAATTTGTGCTTCGTTACGGAGCGCGCAAAACTAACTTTGTAACGGGTCGATAACCTCAAGGACTAATTGCGTTAAATGTTTCTGATTTTTTTTTACAGAAATAGTCCTTGAGGTTAACGTTCCGTTGCAAACATAGTCATTACGGACTAACTTTGCAAAAACCGATAACCTCAAGGATACTTCCATAAAAAATTTAAAATGTATAATAAAGTTCAACATTTTTTTTATAAAATCGTACGTATGTCAAAAGCATTGCAATATTGGGTTCGTTTTGTTCGCAATTCGACGATTTCTTCAGTGACATATTTTTTTACGAATGAATCGATATATATACGTTCAATTTGATAAATAAAGTTTGTTATATAAAAAAGTCGTAAATAAGTAAAAGTTAAATGTCGTTTTAGTAAATTTTCTCATACCTTGAGGGTGCGTTTTGTAATTTTTATATATTAAACTTCAACATTTTTTATAAGATCATACATACGTCAAAAGCATTGCAATATTGAGCTTGTTTTGTTCGCAATTCGACCATCTTTTCAGTGACATATTAGATATTATCTTACAAACGAATCGATAGATATACGTTTCATATTTGATAAATAAAGTTTGTTATATAAAAATGTTGTAAATATGTAAAAGTTAAAGGTTGTTATAGTAAATTTTCGCATACTTTGAGGGTGTGTTTTGTAATTTTTTTCTTTTTTCTTTTTCTTTTATCTTTTTCTTTTTTGTACATGAAAAATGATGAACTTATATCGGCTCATTTCCCAATTGATGGGGTTTAATATATTTACTAATTAATTAGTGGTGTAAAAAATTTGTTTTTTTTCTTAAACTTTATAAGCTTTTGTTCTATCTAGCTGGCCCAGTTATTATGTGAACTTTGGATATTGTACTTTCAGCCCACCTTCTTTTAGTCTCAAAGCCCAACACTCAGAAGTAAAACTTCATATTAGTTTACAGTCAAATTTTTTTATTATTTTGATGGATAAAGATCAAATAAAAAGACAAATATCTGTGAGAAAAATAAAAAAGAATTTTTTTTTAAAAGTTCTTAAAAAATTCTGAAAAAATTTCACAAGATCGTGTATGTTGGTGCATGAAAAAGTTGTGAAGGAAGTTTTTTTTAAAGTGAATATTTTTGCCCAAAAAAATTATGAAAAAAACGTTTGTGCATTAAATCGCTTTTTTGTGCATCAAAAATTCGTTTTTGTACCCAACTTCTATTGACTTTTTGCATCAAAATTTTATTGCGCATCAAACTATAACAAGATGAAAATTTTGTGCATCAAAAAAATTTTATGCATCAATTTTTTTTTTTTTCATTAAAAAAACGTATGAAAACTCAAAATTAGAAAAACTTCTTTTACAAAAGTTTTATGCACCAACATACCTAATTTTGTGAAATTTTTTTGAAATTTTTTTAAGAACTTTTTTTTAAAAAAGTTTTATTTTTATCCTTCTCACGGATATTTGTCTTTTTATTTTAACTTTCCTCTATTTTCATTGCAGTACCTTTTAGTTACGTTAAGCTCCACTATAGTCTAAAAATTATGGTTCTAACCATACAAAATTTTACATTATCAATGTTATAAACAAGCAAAAATTACCCGCGCGTTGCTGCGGGCGTTATTTTTTCGTGCGTTATTGCGGGGCAATTTTTTTTGTTCGGGTTAATTTATTCGGTCTCATGTTTAATAGTTTGTTTTTTTCTCATATTAAATGACAAATTTTTTATTTCAATGAAGGGGATATATATTTTTTTTTTTTGACCAGGCCGATAGAAAGTCGTAAACGTAATTTTTTTTTCTTCTTATTTTTGACGAAAGAAGGGGGGAATATAAAGTTTTTTTTTTTCGGCCGATGAAGAGTAACCACCGGTATAAAAAAAAATTTACTTAAAAAAAAATATTAAAAAAAAATTGGGCCGATGAACAGTAACCATCACTGTTCATCGGTGAACAGTAGCCCGTTACTGTTTTTGGCAGTATATGTAATGGTAAATGAGTATATATATAATATGATATCAACTTTACTTTTGTTCTTATCCGAGAACACCAAAACCAACGCATGAGTAAAATGATTATATGTATTGTAATGTAGCTGTATAATACGATGACAAACGTTATAGAGTTATCGAAACAGGCAAGCAGAAGAGGTTTCTGTTGGAATATGTCCACGTATAAATTATATATGTCCGAAAATCTATTCGAGCCTACGGGGACGCACGCGTTAATACGTAGAAAAAATGATTAAGATATTAAAGTAATATATTAGTGTTTAATAAACGATTATAAATATAAATATTAGTTAAACGTTTAAATGTTAAACGTAAAGGACTAATATACAAAAAACCGAAAGAGTGGAAGGTTGCGGTTTGACCCCTTGTTTTCCCTAGGTCGGCCAAATCCCAATCCTATGGGAATTAGGAGAGTTTACTTGCATGCCAAGTTATGAGGATTATAAATAGAGGTCTAAGGTTTTCATTGTTCCATATAACTTGAATAACCTAAACCCTAAAAATCCCTTTGGTGCTCTTTTTTGTTCGACCGATCCTCAAAACCCTTTTAGGGTTACGGTTTTCTCCTTCCCGTGTTGTGCGATCGAACCAAACACCCCTAGAGTTTTGGTTGTGCGATTGAATCCCACAACCTTGTGGTATTCGTGTGTTGATTGAATCAAAGACGAAGGTGATCGTTTGGTTAAACACTACTATTACTAGCATACTTCATTGTTTGCTAAGAACGTATTGTGTGTGTCGAAGTAGAGGGATCTTCGGTTAGATCTTGTGTGGTATTCTTATTATACACACCCGTATATTCAAGACGGTGTTTCGTTTATTGCTAAAAGGTACACATTTTCTTGATCCGTTGTTAACTATGTTATTCTATACGTGTTTACTTTCCACTGCGTACTCGTGTCTTTAAAGGTTAAACGATGTAAAAACCCAACAGTTTCAACAGCTGAGGGCATTTGGAATCGTGAATGTTTGAATTAGATGCACATGGCTTAAACAAGTATGGTCATTTTTGAACCATTTCCCTAATTACACCTAAAATGTTACATAAGGAAGTTTGAGTCCAAAACTTCTTGTGAAGACGTACGAGCGCCTGGCTGCTAGATTAGTTTAGTGGTGGTTAAATATGATGTATTATCACATAACGCAACAAACTTGTCGTCCTTTTTAAAGTATCACAGTTAACAAATACGATCTATTTAGCACTATTTCACTACTTAAACATTGTTCTAGTATTCATTCCATCTCAAACTAAGTATCAAAAACACATTGTCGTCTATGGTCGTTAAATTTCAACAAATTAAAAAGTTTCTTAAATTGTAATTTGTTAAAACCGTCTGCATTTTGAAAGCGAATACTTAGCTTGAGACGAATAGAGTAATTATTTCAAGACTCGTTTTGCAGCACTAATTTTGGTTTAATACTTGTTGCTATTACATATTTACTACGGAGTATTTCATTTGTCAAATTTCAGGACATAACAGAACAGTAACACATGAGAATATTTTTAATATTGATTGTATAAGTATTAGTACGTACGACTATTAAAAATATTGATTGTACAAGCTTTTATGTTGCATCCTCAGCATAACGAAAGTACTAGGAATGTAACTCGTATGCTTTACTTCTTTGTTGTGTTTTAACTCGTTTATTTGCATTTCATTGATAGGGTCGAGAGCGCACATACGAATGTTAACCATCACTCATGATCCATGTGCCCGAACCAATCTCCCACTTATCATCAAGCCATACTACTCGTAAGAAAAACGAGAAAAAGTCAAACTTTGACTTTATATTTGGCGAGGACATTGATGTGTTGTCGTTGTATGATATATATTTGAGATGTTTCAAGTTTTAAATTTATATTTTGTCGACTTAACCAAAAACAACACTTTAATGGACAGTGTACCCGGTCGGTGGTAGATTCGTGATAAATAAGGTGTCGAACACTTGAAGCGAGGTTAAATCTCAAAATTTATTTATATTTTGGTTATCTAATCTATGTTAAACCTATGCTAAACCTATGTTAGTTCTAATCCTAATTCTAACAGGAAAAGGGGGTTTTCAGCCTGATAGACTGGCACATGTTTATTGGTGACTACAATCAATTCAAGACACTTTAACTCACACAAGCTAATTAACAGAAGATAAAAGAGCGGTCGAGCCATATGATAGAAAAATGTATCAACCATTATTAATCCGATTAGAACGTTGGTTTGTTTATTTAGTGCAATGATTTCTTCTCTCGATGTGGCATATCATTCTTAAGACTTGGGCATTACATCATCCTAAGACCTAGACACGTTAATTCTGTCACAATTAAAGCATCCGCATATGTTGAATTATCTAGGTCACCTGCTAGTCAACACGATCAATAAACCATTGGAAATATCCAATTAACTAGTTAAGCCCGAAGCATATCCTAGACACAGACTTAGAAGGACAATATTTGTGTAACTTCGATTCTAGATGTATAAATTAGTATATGGAGAGCTATCCCGGACTCTAGATCTGCTTGGTCTGCTTTACTAGATCCAGTTGAATGATAGGTCGCATACAAAAGCGCGTAAACAAGTATAAATTGATAAACATAAACAAGCACTCAACGATAGATCAAGAAATTGAGATAAACAAATACCAATGATATGTGCCTAAACACATATCTTTTATTTCTTAATATAAAGCTAAAAAGACCAATAATGAATAATAAATACATAAAAATGCATTTGTATATGTGTGTTTTGTTAATTGTGTCTTGCAGGTAACGGATATATCATTAATGGACAAAAACAATGCTAAAACAGACAAAACCGAGCACGAGATCGGAAGAGTATATGAAATCAAAGCCCAAGGCAAATACATTCTTTAATGGGCCAACCCGTACCCATTTAGTGGGCCGAGTCAGCCCATTAACTTTGTATCTATATAAGCCTAAATCCAAAATTATAACAAGTCCAAAATACAAATCAAAGCCTGTTTCAAGCCTATATAAAAGCCCAAACGTATGACCTGGTCCAAGTCAACCCAAAATTATAAGCCTGATTAATTTTACTGTGCATCGTTTTCATTTCCCTCCCTTGTACACAGAGCAACACAAGGTAAAATCCACACCATTCACCCCCGCTCCCCTTTGCTTCTAGAAGAACCTAACACGTCTGACATTCACTTGACACGCTGGCAATCCCCAAGGCCATGATTGGTTGAGATACGTGTAAGTGATCTAAGGGCTCAAGATAAATGATTGGGAGTTTGTTGAAATCAAGGGCTTGGATTATGGAAATAGGACGCTCCTAGAAGGCCTAGAACATTCACTCCTCAGCTATAAATAGAGAGGAATCACTCACACAGAAATCATCTAGTTTAGGAGTAGTGTAGTATAGCTTATTATGTAATCTTCAGCTTATTTCCAGCTTATTGTACTTCTTTAATGTTATTTCATAGCTTGTAAACATTTTACTATTAATAAAAGTCAGTTTCCTTTAATTTGTTTGTTGAATTTAAGCTTTTACTTTTATGCAATTTAATCAAAATGTGTTTGGATTTTACTTAATTAAGCTCAATAAGCTCTTATTACTTGATAAGCTATCATTTATTTAGTTAAGCTTGCTTTAAGCTTAACTAGATAAGCAGTTTCATTAAATCCATTCAAATTGATTGATTAAGCCACTTGGAAGATAAGCCAGAGAAGGAAGGGCTTATAGGGCTTATTCTTTAAACTAGCATTGTAGATTAGCTCATTTGAGCATTTGTTTTTATCCTTGTTTAGCTGGGATAAAGGTACACATTTCTATTTCTCTATTGTAGCTTATTATCTCATTCAGCTTATTGCTATGCTTGATTGTGCTTATTCTCTGTTTATTTTTACTTATTTTATCTAAATGCAGCTTAATTTGCTTAGCTTATAGATAGTGATAGTTTCCTTTGTGTTTTAGCTAAAACTGCTTAAATTAGTTAAATCTGCTTATTTTAGTTTAGCTTATTAAGAAGTTCTTATTGGTCCAAAGTTTTTGCTTATTTTTCATTTTTATGCTTAGTTCATCATCTATTTTCAAAAACCAGGGCTTATTTGGATCTGTTTTAGCTTATTATGAGTTTTCAAATCTTAAAGGGGTGTTTGGCACAAGCAGTTTTAACTTAGTTAAAACTGCTTGTGTTGCTTTTGGTCATTAGGTTAGGTTTAGTAAGCTCAAATTAAGACTTAGGGATAGTTTTAGTAAGTTTAGTATTAGTTTAATTAAAGTTTGTAGTTTTTTTCTTAAGTGTCTTAAATCTGTCATTTTAATAGTTTCCTAAAATGCCTTATTAAGCTAAGTCTTTTAATATGCATATCAAGTGTTGTTTTTAAGCTTAATTTGGCTCAAAATATATCAAAGTGAGTCTATTTTGGCTTGGTTTAGCTTTTAGAGTCCAAATGTCAAATATGGTCAAGAGATTTTAAGGTTTAAAGGTCTGATTATGCAAATCATTTGAGGTCAATTTATAGCTTAATTTAGGCTAGATTTTGTTGGATTTAGCTTATTACATGATAAGTTCCATCTGTTTTTAGTTTTTAGCTTTTCCTTTTAAAGCTTATGTGTCCTAAAAGTTAACCTAAAAGCTGTCACAAGCCCTTTTTGGATTCTGACTTAGTCTGCTGTTTTAATGCCTTTAATGTTTTTTAGCTTATTCTTTTTGCTTATTTTCTTGTCCTTAGAGCTTATTAGGTTGAGTTTAGTATTCTGTTTCAGCTTGTTTGATTTACCCATTGCTTATTAAGTCAAAAAGCCTAAAACAGTTTTAGCTTAAATCTTCAAAAAGCCAAAAATCAATAGGGTAGTCTGCCATTTTCTTTCCCCTCTTTCAGCTTATTTCCTTAAATGTTTAGATCATTTCTTTGCTTATTTGAGTCATTAGCTTAGAGTACTCTATCTGTTTTCAACTTTTTAGCTTTTTACTTTAGCTTATTATGCTTTTATCTTTGTTTAAAAACTGTCAAAAGTCCCTTAAAGCTTCTGTCTTAGTATTCTGTCTTAATGATTCTAGGTGTTTTTAAGTTTGTTGCATTTGATTATTCCTAGTTGTTTCAGCTTATTAAGTTTAGGTTTATATTTGTTTTAAGCTTTTTCAGTTTACCTTAGCTTATTAAGTCCAAAACACTAATCAAGTTTTAGTTAAATAGTCACGTTAGCTTATAAGCTAACTGTCATTTTGAATCAGCTTTTTCTAGCTTATTTTTAAGGTTTTTCAAAAAGTTCTTTTATTAAAGCTTCTTTATTTTGCTTATTCTTTAGCTTTTTAAAAAATGAAAATATAAAAAAAATGTTTTATCAAAAAGGGTGGCCACGGGTTTCGAACCTGTGACCTCCCCTTCACAACACACACACACAACCATTGCGCCCTATGGTCTTTTTTATAAGACCCTTTCACCATTTATTACTTATGCACGTTTTTAGGTTTTAGCTTATGGAGCTTATTCAAATTTAACAGTTTATAGGTTAAAGCTTATTGTTTTATTTTTCTTTACAAACCTTCTTTTTAGCTTAAAGTAATTTTAGGAATTTTCTCAAATTTCTATAAAATAGTTTAATATTTTTAATTAATTTTCTAGTATTATTTAGTTATAAAAATAGTTTTAAATAGTTTAAAAAGTCCAAAAAAATATTTTATGTCTTTTAAAAATTATTTTAAGTCATTTAACTTAGCAAATTTGCAATATGAGTTTTTAGAGTTTTAATTTGTCTTATTTAGTTATTTAGTCGCGTTTTATTATTAAGTAGATGTTTTTAGATTTAAATGTTTAATTGCTTTATTTTTTAGATTAGCATGCCTTAATTTCTTTTTCCATGTGTGTTAGTAGTTTTAGAAACCAAAACCAAAACTTAAATGACATTCAAGCTCGATTCCTGACATAATCGTGAATTTCCATTCACCTCTCACCGAGGAGAACGATACCCATGTTGATTACTTATTATACTTTCCTAAGAATAATTTGTATGATACTTTGCTTACGTATACGTATATGTATTTTATATTTTATATATATTATAAATGGTGTCGCTGCCAGGGAGAGGTGTAGCGATTTTTGCGGGATTGTTTGTATTCGAGCCTTAAAGATCCTTTTCCCGTGAAAGTTTTCATTTTATTTTATATAAAAATACAAAAATATTTTACACTTATATTCTTATTTTCTTTTAATATTAAAAATAACCGTTTGTTAATTGTCGTTTTGGCTCATCTTTAGTTAACAAACTATAAGAGAGGTATAAGGAGGGTCGGTCCTACGAACTTCGACCCGAAAGGAGAAGGTTTTTAAAACGCTTCACACTTACCCGCTCCTCCACTTCTTTATGCGTTTTCTAGAGAGCTACCATGCACTTTTGACTTTCGGTTACCAAAAATATTTTTTTTCTTATTTTATTTTTTCTTTTCCTTATGTATTATTTGAAAAATCTATAAATATTCTTCTTTATCCTCTTATTCGTTTAATTCTTATTCTCTTAACCTTCTTATCCGATAATTCTTCAAAATGTCTTGGTTTTCAAGATGCTCGTGGTGTGGAGGTCCGTTTAACGGTGGAAATTGTCAGCATTGTACGAAAGTGAGTTTCAGAGACGAGTTTGTCCGTAACCCCGATCCCATTTCAAATGATGAAACACCCGATTTTTCCTACCCACCTCCACAACCCCAAACATCTTCGCTCGACCAATTTCATTGTTTTCATTGTAAAGATCCGTTAGAAGATGGTGTACGTTGTCAACGGTGTACATGTGTAAGGTGTGGATATTATCTTGGAGAAGGATTTTGTTCATTTTGCAATTCTGAAGCTGGAAATTCATTCGTTTATGATTCAAATCCGAATTCTTTCAATGATCCTCCAAATATTTCCCCCCACCCTCCACAACCCCAGTACGAGACATACTCGTGCGAGTTATGTGGAAATGATTCTAACCATGGTTACGATTGTACACCATGGTTCTCTCTTGTCTATGAGCAGGAACTGAGCTACAATCAAAACTTTGGTGATAATTATTATCCACAAAATCCACCGAGTTGTCCACAACAATACTTTTGCTGTAAAAACTGTGAGGGTCCTCATGAAAGTTTTCAATGTCAACCGATGAATCAAAACTATTTTGAGCCTAACTATTCCGGTTTTGACCAACCCCCGTAATATTCCATCAATCATCAAGAAGACCTTAATCAGCAAAGGATAAGTGATGTGCACGTT
>BQNB010103228.1:13100-24075 GCA_026074375.1 Tanacetum coccineum | reverse complement strand
AAAGCAGAGAAGAAATAATCATAAAGACTTCCAGCATTGTTTATTTGTTTGTTTCTTGTCTCAAATTGAACCCAAGAAGATATCTGAAGCACTTGGAGATGAAAGTTGGGTTGATGCTATGTAGGAAGAACTGTTTCAATTCAAGATTTAGAAAGTTTGGATTCTTGTAGATTTGCCTTATAGGAAGAAGGCAATTGGGACAAAATGGGTTTACAGAAATAAGAAGGATAAAAGAGGTGTTGTGGTTAGAAATAAGGCAAGGTTAGTTGCCCAGGGACATAGGTAAGAGGAAGGGATAGACTATGATGAGGTTTTTGCTCCTGGGGCTAGGATTGAAGCCATTAGGATCTTTTTAGCATTTGCTTCTTATATGTGATTCATAGTCTGTCAGATGGATGTGAAGAGTTCCTTCCTTTATGGTACAATTGATGAGGAGGTATATGTGTCTTAACCTCCAGGTTTTGTAAATCCTAAGTATCCTAAGAAGATCTACAAAGTTGTGAAAGCTCTTTATGGTTTACACCAAGCTCCTAGAGCCTGGTATGCTACTTTATCTACTTTCTTGTTGAAGAGTGGATATATAAGAGGAACTATTGACAAGACTCTTTTTATCAAAAAGGACAAAAATAATATCATGTTAGTACAAGTTTATGTGGATGACATTATTTTTGGTTCTACAAAGAGATCTTCGTGTGATGAAATTGAGCCATTGATGAAGAGTAGATTTCAGATGAGTTATATGGGAGAGCTCACCTTTTTTCTTAGATTACAAGTCAAACAGAAAGAAGATGGTATTTTTATAAGTCAGGATAAGTATGTTGCAGAAATCTTAAAGAAGTTTGATTTTGCTAGTGTAAAGACTACTAGTACACTAATTGAGACCCAGAAGCCTTTAGTCAAGGATGAGAAGTTGCTGATGTAGATGTACACCTGTTATAGATCATGATTGGCTATTTAATGTACTTGATTTCAATATAGGACCTGATTTATGTTTTGCAGTCTCGTGCTTGTTCTAAGGTTTCCAGGTAACTCCAAAGACCTTTCAATCTCAATGAGTGAGAGGAATCTTTAGTGTACCTCAAGGGCAAACCCAAACTGGGGCCTTTGGTAAACTAGAGTGTCATCATTTGACCTTGAAGCCTATCCAGATAGTGACTATGCTATCTAGCAAATCTTGACATGGAAATTCCACAACAGGAGGGTTTTCAATTTCTTTGGCAGGAGACTTTTTTCATGGCAATGCATAGGAAGCAGACAATTGTGGCTACTTCTACTACAGAGGAAGAATATGTTGCTGCTGCCAACTGCTGTGGGCAAGTTTTGTGGATTCAAAATCAAATGTTAGACTATGGGTTCAATTTTATGAACACAAAAGTATTACATGATAATGAGATTACTAAGTGCATTGTAAAGAATCAGTATTTCAACTCAAAACAAAGGCATATTGAAATTTGGCACACAACTTAATTAGGGGGATGATTATGAGAGAAACTTATCCAGGTGCTAAAGATTCACACTGATGACAATGTAGCTGATCTTTTAACCAAAGCTTTTGATGTTAGCAGGTTTAATTTCTTGATTGTTAACATTGGAATGATCAATCAATAGGCTGTATTAGTTAGCGGGACCGGCAAGTGATTCTATTTGTACTGTTTGTATAGATTGTTCTTGTTGCGCAAATAAGGGATCTTGACAATGGTAATGTTTTTCATACAGTTATTTGGGTTCTAGAGAGTAATTGAAGAGAGCTATAGATAGTACTAAAGAACTCTTGTTGCCAGACTTGTTCAATTTTTGGTTGACAAAAGTTAATACCGATAGGCTTATAGTTAGTACCGACAGGCAAAGTTTGTACCGCTATAAAGCCGTTAAAGAAAAAAAAATCAAAAACTTAAATAATACGGTAGGGGTCTAAAGTGTAAGTTTTGGCGGTTTCTTCGACATTGGGATTGCTCCTTCTATAAAAACCCATCTCAATTACACAATTTATTTACCTAAACTCTCTTAATCGACTTCACTTAACAAACCCTAATCTTTCATCACCGTCGATCAACAAAATCAATTAAAGAATGGCTGGTTTGGATTTTTGCTCAAAGCACAACATGGTTGCCTACTTGGAAAAGACTGATAGGAACACTGAGTTTCACCAGATTATGGACTTCCTTATACGCAGTTTAATCCACTTTGCACTCACTGTAAGTCCCATAGTCTCAACTTCATTTATTGAACAGTTCTGGACATCTGCTAAGTCAAGAATAGTCAACAACATTAGTTATATAGATGCCATTGTTGCTGGCAAGCTTGTGACTATCTCAGATGCATCAATAAGAAGAGATCTTCTTTTTGATGATGCTAATAGGATAGATACTTTGAACAATCAGGCTATATTTGACACTATTTAGTTAATGGGGTATGAGGGAGACCTAAATACTTTAACTTTTAACAAAGCCCTCTTTTTACCTCAATGGAAATTTCTTTTTCATACCATGAATCACTGCATCAGTTCTAAAAGCACTTCTTGGGATCAAATTCCCACTAATATTGCCACAGCAGTGATTTGTTTGGCAACTAATCAAAAATATAATTTTTCAAAATTAATTTTTAATGGTATGATGAGACACTTGGATGCATCTAAGAAGTTTGTCATGTATCCAAGATTTTTACAAATATTATTGAGAAACCAGTTAAAGGATGTGCCTGTCCCTATGGATCACTTTCCAGTCCCAGCCTTAACTAAAAAGGTTTTGATATTTATGATTAAAAAGGGTAAAAACTTTTTAGGAAATGTCACACCTTTATTTGACTCTATGTTGGTTCAACCAACAGAGGATGAGGGTGAAGTTTCAGAAAGACCATCTGAATCCCAACCAATACCCTCTCCTACTCACCCAAGTGAAGACCAACCTGAGCCACAGCCTGACCTATCTCCTAGACCTTTTTTCTATACCTTATACATGATTTAATTTTAGAGGTTATGGTGGGAATCATGGAGGTCAGTCATCCAGTGATAGATCCCTATCAGGGAATGAGGATGGCTTGACACTCTAAAGTGTATATGATCTTTGTATTTCTTTGTGTACACAAATAACATCTCAAGCTGCAAAAATTAAAGATTTGAAGGCTCAGATCAAGCAGCTTAAGAAGAAGACCAGACCTATTATCAACCACCATAAAGCTTGGTTTAGGGCTGCTAGGTTGAAGAAACAGCAAAAGAAAAAGGATATGGAGAAATCAAAGAAGAGAAGGAGTGTATCTAAACAGGGGAGGAAAGCTGTCAAATATTCCAAAGGTGCACCATCTGTGCAAACACACACTGACTGGGATGGTCTGGATACTGATTTGGAAGCTACGTTAAATGAAGCCATGGTCTACACTCTTGCTCAAAATGAAGGGAAGACTGATTCCAAGGTTGAGGAACCCAAAACAAGTTCCAAAACTAGGGAACTTCACTTGTCAGGTGATACATTGGTTGTAGAAGATAAGGGAACTACTGAAAAGGGAGGAAGTACAAAAGGTACTGATCTGCAACAAAGTACTGTCAAGCCAAATGAAGGTACCGACAAGCCAGAGGAAAGTACTATCAAGCCAGATGAAGGTACCGACAAGCAAGATAAAAGTACCAATAGTTTTGTTGAAGGTACTGCTGAGATTAAAGATCAAGTTTCAGGAGAAAGTGATACTCCAACAGCTCCAACAATGACTTTAACACCTACTCTAACAGTTTTTGGTGATGATGAGACTATTGCATAAGTTCTTGTCACAATGAGTCAGAACAAGGTGAAACAGAGAGAAAAAGAAAAAGCAGTAGAGCTTTGAGGATATTGAGAGACCAAGGCCTACATCAACAAGATCAGTGTTAACATTGAAGCCTCTTCTTAAGATCGATCCAAAAGCTAAAGGCAAAGGAATGATTGAAGAAGAAGATGAATCTGATACTGAATTAGAAGATATCACTGAAGCTGAAAAGAAGTTTAAAATGCTTGCTAATGATGAAGAGATGGCCAAAAAGGTTCAAAAGAAATGGGAAGCAGAAGAGGAGAAGAAAAGGTTGGTTGAGGAAGAAGCTACTAAGGCTGCATTCACCAATGAGTATGACTTTATTCAGGCAAGACTCAATGCAGATAAGATTCTTGCTGAGAAAAGTTCACCATCGAAGAGAGAGCTAAGTTGCTTCATGATACCATTGCTGCACAAAGGAGATTTCTTGCTCAATAAAGATCTGAGGTTATCAGGAACAAACTTCCTTCAAGAACTCAGCTGAGAAACCAAATGATGAAATATTTAAAGCATGTTGGAGGAAAGAAGCATTCTGATTTGAAGACAAATTTTTTTGAAGAAATACAAGTTTTGTATGAAAAGGTAAAAAGGTCTGATGAAAACTTCATTGCTATTGGTTCTGTTGAGGATGAAAGGCTAATAAAAGATTTGAACAAGAAAGCAGCTGGTATAAAGAAGCCTAATAGTATTAAGGAGGAATGTAAAGAAAAAGAAGGTACCAAAAAGAGAAAACTTGGTACAAGGAAAAAGATGAAATCAAGGAAAAGAAGATTCAGATAACACTCTTCTGAGGATGATGAAACTAATAGTGAGAAAGAGAATGATGAGCTGAGATTATGCTTAACAATAGCTCCAGATGAAGACAAAGAGGTGGATTATGAAATACTTAACAAGAAGTATCCTATCGTAGAATGGAAATCTGAGTATCTTGGAATTAAACCACAACATGATGAAACTAAAGACTTAGAGGAGATTAATCTAAATGTGGTGATTAGAAGCAATGGACAAAGGAGATACTTTAGTACTCTGATGAGGATGCTTTCCATATTTGATAGAGAGGATTTGAGTGCTGTATATCGACTTGTGATGGACAGATACCAAGATGAGATACCTGAAGGTTTTGACAGAGTACTTTGGGGAAATTTAATGATAATGTTCAATCCAAGTGATGAAGATAAGTTTTGGAAATCACAGCAGGATTGGAATGTAGTAAGTTGGAAGCTACATGGTTCTTCAGGGGTACATACTTTAATGACTGAGACATGATTAGCCATTCATATGCTTGTTGAGAAAAAGTATCCTTTGAGAAAGAAAGTACTATTGTAAATGCTAGAATTTTAGTTGGAATCTGAAGAAGACAGTACTATGGCATTTGAGTTAATTAGATTTGTCAAGAAGTTACTTGTAGAGTTGGAACCTAAAAACTCTGATGGAGATGAGGAGGATCTTTGAGTGTTGGTTTCAAAACCACACAATAAATGGTCATCCATTCACCATGTTTAACAGACATAAGAACTGACTAGTCCATAAGCAAACGGCTTATGGTAAAGACTTCTCAAATCCATTTATGGTTGACAATTTACTAAAAATTGTATGGTTCTCAACTTACCTTGCTTCATAGTAAAGAGTTGGCTAGTCCAGCATCAAACAGTTCCTGGTAAAGACAAATCAAATATGTTGATAACTGATAGTTTGATAAAACTATATGGATATAAATGCATCATGTTATGGCAATGAAGCATTAACTAGTCCAAAAGCAAATGGTTTTTGGTAAAGACAAATCAAATCCGTTGAAAGTTAATAGTTTACTAAAAACTATAAGGTTCTCAATTCACCTTGTTGTTTAAAATGAAGAATTGGCTATCCCAGAGAAAACGGCTACTGGTAAAGGAACATCAAATCCGTTAATGGCTGGTAGTTTGCCAAAAACTACAAAGCCAACTTAGTTGGATTGTTGTAGAAAAGATGCAGCTGTGTTGCAGACAAGACATGTAACTAAGAAGACAAGGATTGTAAGCTGCTAAGTGATCAAGATAACGGTACAAGAGTTCAATATTATCAAAAGTAAAGATCTAAGAATGATACATAAAGGATCAAAGGTACTTAAGTTTATCTCATATTGAGTTCAATATTTGACAAAATGTTTGGATACATCCTCCATGAAATTTAAGATATCTACATCAGAGAAACATAAAGTTAAACAAGTTCAACAAACATGTTTAGGGGAGGATTGTTGGGAATTATGTTTTCCTGACTTAGTACCGCTAGTTGTAATAGAAAGTAGTGACAGTTATAGTTTGTACTGTTAGTATTAGTTTGTACCACGTTACTATTAGTTTGTACCGCCAGTACAAAATAGTTAGTACCGTTTAAGAGATATGCATGAGATATTATAGGAAAAGATATGAATTATCTTTTACGCATTTTATAAGTCTGTTAGGGTTTATCCTTGGTGTATAAAAGGAACCCTACGGCATTAGAGAAGAGATATCTCTCACCAAAAAGTAATCTCATAATTAGTAATCTATAATCATTTTAGCAGATCAATACAAAAGTTTAGTTATTAATATTCATTGTTCTTCTTAGCATTATAAGTTAGTTTTTGCATAACTTATAGTGTTCATAGTCATTGTTTCTCCTGTAGTTTATGTGGAACTATCCATATTGGCTACAACCCTTAACAAACTAGAAAGATCTATATTGAATTAGGATCTACAGGCCACCCACAACTTTGTTTCGTGGCATTTGATAGAGAAGGCGGGATTGGTTGTATCAGGAAGTAATTCGGTAGGAGTAATATTAGGAAACAGAAACGTAGAAAGAAGCCAAGGAATATGTAAGGGGATACTTATATCCTTACCAGAACTACAAGTTGTGGATGATTTTTTTCTGCTCGAGCTTGGTAGTATCGATGCTATCCTTGGAATGAAATGGTTACAAACTTTGGGAGAGATGACAGTTAACTAGGAAAAGTTAACTATGGTGTTTAATGGTGAAAATAAGCAAGTTTCCATCAACGGGGTTCCTGGTTTATGTCAGAATATGGTCTTGGTTAAGTCAATAGCACGGTCTATACAACATGAGAAATACGGTTTTCTTGTTGAGATGAAGCAAATGGAAGAAGAGGAATTGATTGCACACCACCCTGGCAAAATTATTACGAAACTGTTAAGTAATTTCGACAAGGTTTTTCACATGCCAAATGGGCTGCCTCCTCAACGGGATCATGAACACTCCATTATACTTAATGAGGGTACCAAACCCATAAGTGTCCATCCTTATCGATACCCACATGCTCAAAAAAATGAGATCAAAAGATTGGTAAGTGAAATGCTTCAAGCAGGAGTTATTTAACCAAGTTCAAGTCCTTTTTCAAGTCCGGTGTCATTGGTTAAAAAGAAAGATGGAAGTTGGTGATTTTGTATTGATTATCGAACTTTGAGCAAAGTTACTATTTTAGACAAATTCCTAATTCCCATTATTGATGAATTATTAGATGAACTACATGGATCAATGGTGTTCTCAAAGTTGGATTGGAAGTCGGGTTATCATCAAATACGAATGAAGAAAGAAGATGTTTCAAAAACAGCATTTAGAACTCATGAAGGGCACTACGAATTTTTAGTGATACCGTTTGGTCTAACAAATGCTCCAGCTACCTTCCAATCCCTTATGAATAAGGTATTTCATCCTTACTTGCATAAATTTGTTTTAGTATTCTTCGATGATATTTTGGTTTATAGTAAAACGATTGTAGAACATAAGGAACATCTGCTCACTATTTTTTCTTGTTTGAGAGAACACGGGTTATATGCAAATAGAAAGAAGTATGTTTTTGCTCAATCAACAATCGAGTATCTAGGTCATGTTTTATCAAGAGACAGTGTATCAACAGATCCCTTAAAAGTTTTAGCTATGCTAGAATGGCCGGTTCAAAAAAATTTAAAAGAATTGAGGGGTTTCCTCGGCTTGACAAGGTTTATGGTAAATTTGTGCAAGGCTATAGTAAAATTGCATGGGCACTAACTCAGCAACTTAAGAAAGACAATTTCAATTGGAACGAAGAGGCAACCAATGCATTTAACGCTTTGAAGTTAGCAATGTCTTTAGTACTTGTTCTTGCTTTACCAAACTTTAGCAAAGAAATTGTGGTGGAAACGGATGCATCAGGTTATGGGATTAGAGCAGTGGTAATACAGGAGGGAAGACCAATCACTTATTACAATCAAACATTAGGACCACAAGCTAGAATGAAATCTGTATATGAACGAGAGCTTATGGCAATTGTGTTGGCAGTCCAAAAATGGCAACCTTATTTACTAGGAAGACGATTTATAGTTCGAACTGACCAACAAAGTCTAAAGTACTTACTGGAACAACTACTTATATCAGAAGAATACCAAAAGTGGCTGACTAAGTTGTTGGGTTATGATTTTGTTGTCTAGTACAAAGCCGGCAATGAAAACAAGGTGGCTGATGCCTTATCTCGGCGAGGAGACACTCCAACCTATTTGGTTATGTCGGTTTCAAGGTTTGTTAATTAAGAAGATATGCTGGCGGATTTGGTGTATGATCTTGAGTTGAATTCGATTAAAGATGGCATTATTAGTAGGAAAGCTGACATTGGTGAATATACCATAGAAGGAGATAAACTATTTTACAAGAATCGCCTTGTATTACCCAGAACCTCAAAATGGATTCCCCGAATTTTTGATGAGTTTCATGGTGGAGCTATAGGAGGCCATAAAGGTGTCCTGAAATCCTACAAACGTTTGGCCGTAGAGTTATATTGGGTTGGAATGAAGCAGGATGTGACTAAACTAGTTTTTGAGTGTGAAATTTGTCAACGTAATAAATATTCCAATATGGTGCATGGTGGTTTATTACAGCCATTAGCATTACCCGACAAGGTTTGGGATGAAGTTTCTATGGATTTTATTGAAGGGTTACCTAAATATGATGGATTCACAGCTATTTTAGTAGTAGTCGACCGCTTGAGTAAATATAGCCATTTTATTCCGCTTCGACATCCATATACAACTTTCGTAGTAGCTATTGCATTTCTAAGGGAAATAGTATGTTTACACATGATCCCTATTGCTATTGTGTCAGACCAAGATAAGATATTTCTAAGTAATTTCTGGAAAGAATTATTTCGGTTACAATGTACTAATCTGAAGTATAGTACCGCTTATCATCCGCAAACAGATGGTTAAACAGAGGTTGTCAACATGAGCATTGAGACATATTTAAAGTGTTTCACTTCTAAGAAACCAAAAAGTTGGTCCAAGTGGCTCTCATGGGTTGAGTATTGGTATAACACATCATTTCATTCATCAGCAAACACGACACCTTTAAAGATTCTCTATGGTAGGGATCCACCTCCTCTCATACGTTATGGAAGTCAGCCAACTCCTATATTTGAAGTGGATCATTATATGGAAGAGAGGGATCAGGTTTTAAAAGAGTTGAAAGAACATTTATCTAAAGTGCATGTCAACATGAAGATGAAGACAAATTGTCATAGAAGAGATGTTTAATTTAAAGTTGGTGACAAGGTGTTTCTCAAATTACGTCCACATCGGCAACAATCTATGGTTCGATGTAACAATGAAAAACTTTCACCAAGGTACTATGGACCGTATGAAATATTGGAACAGATTGGGAAGGTAGCTTACAAGCTCAAATTACCTTCTACAGCAACAATCCATCCTGTTTTTCATGTGTCACAATTGAAGAAGTTCATTGGTAGTAACATGGAGAAGAATGATCTACCTGATGGATTGACTGAAGAAATGGAAGTAATGCTTCAACCGGAAAAAGTTCTTGCGGTTAGAAACAGGGGCACAATTAATGACAACAAAGAGTTATTAATTCATTCGAAGAACTTACCTGAACATGATGCTTCTTGGGAGCCAATGAGTAACATTGAGCATCAATTTCCAAATTTTCATCTTGAGGACAAGGTGGTTCTTTAGGAGGCACTAATACGAACCAAGTTCAGGATACAAGATATGAAAAGTCTTATGGAAAGACTTATCAGAGACGTCATAAAACCAAAGGGGGTTTCGAGCAATTATTGAATTCCTTTTATCCTTTTATTATTGTTTATGTTTAATTATTTATGTTTAATTCCTTTTATTATTGTTTCTTGTTCTTTAAGTTAAGGATTTATTATATATAGGGTCATAGGAATAAGGAGAGGTATCGAATAATTTGGCAAGGTCTTGGTTTAGGGAGAATCCCGTATCTCGAAGCAGGCACTATCAAGTTTGTTTTTCCTTCTGTTTTTACTTGTTGCTTGAATAATATAATCGAGCCGATTGATTCGCATCAGATAAATTATATGAAACTCAAACTATATCACACCAAGGGGATGTTTCTTTTTATAAATCATTAATATAACACCCTTATTTTTTACATACAGCAGCGGAAGCTAATCTGGGGTATTATTTCATAGTACAACAGCCATAATCATAGAAAACGACTCAAAAGAGATGTTTTTTAAAGATAAATTATCATTCATTATTTCATCAGAGTTTTTACAAATAGAGGTCCTAAAATCTACATGAAAACATAAAGTTTGAATGATAACAATTTAGCCATCTTCAAGTCCGTGCCACTCAGTGCCATAAGGTGCTCAGTTACCTGAGATAAACATGCTAAAAAGTCAATACAAAGGTTGAGTGAAATTTATAGGTTTATGTTAAACAGTTTGAATACAAGTTTAATAGTGGGTTACGTTTTTATACACCCATAAGTGTAATAATTGCAATGAGTACAATTATTATAGAAAATAGTATTATTGCCCTAAGCTCATGACACTGAGACCTTGAGATAATCAATAATCACAAGAAGTTCCCCAACGGGTGCCTTTGGCAAACACCCGCATAGTGATTCAAATGAAGTGCGTTTGGTTACCAGAAAGTATAGGTACACCAACAGGGAAGTTCAGTCCCAAATAGATCTATTCACAGCATTCGCGCTTACTTTGAAAAGTAATTAACGACTCATGATAGTGGGGTCTTAATGGCAAAAGTAAGGACTTAGGTAATAATGCATCAGAATAGCATACAGTTGGAAAAATACTTGTATTCATGATTTATAGCATGTATCCCCCTCGCGGGTTTATGAAACATTTCAAAGATCTAAAATGCGAGGCTATGAAATCACCTTAACAGGGAAAATCTAATTGATG
>BQNB010103228.1:1613-12839 GCA_026074375.1 Tanacetum coccineum | reverse complement strand
CGTATCCACATGAAATGTCATAGCTTAATAATGTACTGACACGTCTGAAATTGAAAATCATACAATCAACAAATGCGTATCACCTAAATACGCCGAGAACATAAATGAATCTAGACTACAAATATGTTGTATTGCCTAGTTAATAAAATTGGCAAAAAATTAATAAAATTTATACCTTCTGCTTGC
Source organism: Tanacetum coccineum (assembly GCA_026074375.1). NCBI lineage: Eukaryota > Viridiplantae > Streptophyta > Magnoliopsida > Asterales > Asteraceae > Tanacetum > Tanacetum coccineum. The sequence goes on along the minus strand of BQNB010103228.1, from coordinate 12,653 downwards.
CTTCGAGCCACGCCAACATTGCAAAACAGCTCGTGCTACACCACGAATGCAAAAAAAAACCAAACACCATTCCTTCTAAAATTTTTTTAGAACGACAAAATTTTACAATCTACACCACATATCTCACAAATTCTATCTCACATGTCTCCGACGAGACTTGAACCCACAACCTCTAGGTTGAATGGACACTCACATACCACTAAGCTAAGAGGCCTTTGGTCAACATAGAAATAAATAGCCGCACTCTTTTGACCCTGTAATTCACTCGCTCAGATGGACCTACATTAGTGCCGAGCGTGACACGAGCTGCACTTGATTTTCAGTCATGAAGAGTAAAAGAATTTAAAATTTTGTTTGTTTTTGGTATATGCAACTCTTGATATATTTTTTTCTACGTTCGTTTATTATTTTGTAACTTAAATAAACCCAACAACTCTTTTGTATAATAACTTGAAAATTTAGAGTTCGTCCCTCCTATTTGGATTCACGTAAACATATTTGGGCCATCCATATTTGCACGCCAACCACATTTATAGCATGGGTAACCCTTTAATTGACAAATAAACATTTTCTTTTGTATCATCTTTTCTATTTTTTTTTAGAATTTTCCTTTTTAGTAAAGGTTTTTTTTGTGCACTTATAACAGAAACGTGATTCTCGTTTTAAGCATACATGTAAAAAAAAAATTGTAATGACGATAAGAATAAATTTTTTATTAGGCCACTAATAAAAAATAAGTGTGTGTTTGCAGCCGCAACACTCGAATATTTCAGGCATATCATATCGGGGCGTGGTGTGGAGATGGACCCCAAGAAAATAAAGGCGGTTCTTGAATGGCCGGTGCCTAAGACTCAGCGGCAGGTACGGGGATTTTTAGGTCTCGTCGGGTATTATCGGTGGTTTATTAAGGGTTATGCAACCGTGGCTGCATCCTTAACAAACCTCTTACAAAAGGATGGATTTAAGTGAGGGAGCATGAGACTAAAGCCTTCAAGGTTCTTAAACAAGAATTGTCTAATGCACCGATTTTGGGTCTTCCAGATTTTAACCAGTAGAGGCGAATGCATCATCAAAGGGGATAGGCGCGGTTTTAATTCAAAATAGTCGGCCTATTAGCTATTTAAGTCGCAGGCTGGGTCCGCGAATGCGCATGGCGCCACTTACTAGAAAGAATTATTTGCCATCGTAGAAGACGTCTATAAATGGCGTTAGTACTTAATCGGGTGGCGGTTCATCATTAGAAATGTTCACAAAATCATTAAGGAACCTATGGAGCAGGTGATCAAGACTCCGCTCCAGCAAAAGTATGTACGAAAATTAATGGGGTTTGATTATTCTATCGTATACAAGTCGGGGGTGTCAAACTAGGTCGATGACGATCTTTCACGAATGTATGAAGAGACAAACCAGGTTACAGAGTCTTTCATGGGTATGAGCCAGTCGCTCGTTGGGCTAATTAGGGTTTTGAAAAGTGAGAATGAGTCTTAGGATAAGTTGCTAAACTTACATCAAAAGTTGGATCATGGGGAAAGGTCTTCTGGATTCTGATGAGATAATAGACTTTTAATTTATCGAGATCGTTATTAACTCGGGAAAGAATCGAAAATCAAGACATTGTTGTTACAAGAATTTCACGATACTCCTAGCGTGGGGCTTGGCGGAATCAAAAAGATGTTGGTCGGGTTATCCGCCTTATTCTATTGGATGGGAATGTGCAAGTCGGTCGAAGATTTATCAAGCAATGTCTTATTTGTCAACAAACTAAGTATTCGACTCAAGCACTTGGCGGCTACTTGCGGCCCCTTCCGACGCCCACGACACTATGGAAGGACGTTTCTATGGACTTTATCATGGGGCTGCCTGTTTTTAAGGCACTCGCGGTTATTCTTGTTATGGTGGATTGTTTTTCTAAATATTCACATTTTGGGACTTTGCCAACAAATTTCAAAGCTCACAAGGTTGCTGATGTATTTTTAGAAATCGTGGTTAAACATCATGGGCTACCTAAAATTATCGTGTCCGATTGCGACCCTATTTTTGTTGGCAAATTATGGAAGCAGTTATTCCAATTCAATGGAACCGCAGTTAAATCATTTGTACAGCGTATCACACTAGGACGGACGCAAACAAAGGTTGTTAATCAGGGGTGGAACATTATTTGCAGGCTTTGGTGACTGATCGATTTTAGCAGTGGGTTCGTTTTCTACCTTTGGCTGAGTATTGCTATAATACTAGCTACCATAGTAGTATTTAAATGTCACCCTATCAATCATTGTATGGAAGATTGCCCCTATCAGTAATCCCGTTTCCGTCAGGGTCTTCAAAGGTAGCGGTGGTGGATGAGTTGTTGGTGGAGCGAGATGGTTTGTTGCGACAGCTTAAGAAGAATATTTTGACTGCCAAACATCATATGGAAATAAAAGCTAACCGTAAGCGGCGGGAAGTTTAGTTCAGTGTGGGAGACATGGTGCTCGTCAAGCTTCAACCGTATAGGCAACTCACTCTAGTTAAGCATCTCTTTAATGAGCTAGCCAAGCGGTATTATGCTTCATATGAGGTAGTGGAATGTATTAGAAAGGTGGCTATAATCTTGCCTTCATGCTTAAGTTAGATACATCTGGTATTTCATGTGTCTATTCTTGAACCCATCTTAGGAACTAGAAATAAAGTAGTGACGGGTCTTCTCGAGGAATTTTAGGAGGGACACCAACTGACAATAGTTTGTTGGTATTTTATATTTACCAACGACTTTGGCATGTTTGTAAAATATACCAACCACAAAGATATCAGATTTACCAACGATGAAAGAATGTGGTTGGTATTTTTAATTTACCAACAAGCCTTTTTCCCACAACCTTAGTTCATTGGTAAATTCGTTGGTAACCCCTTTTACCAACCAGATTTGGGTGTTTACCAACGAATATCGGTCGTTGGTACTGGCATGATTTCTAGTAGTGCGTTGCGTATACTCGTGTTATTAAATGTTTAATATGTATAAATTCCAACATGTCATCCTCCCCTATATAAAACAAGCTTTACCTAAGCTAGATCTTTAGCCAAAACTCTCAGAAAATGACATGTGGCAAAAAAAATCCAATGGCCCTCAATAATAGTTACCTTTAAACAAAAAAAAACTCCCAATAAATATCCATTCGATCAAATATAACTGATAATAAATGTTCTGTTTTGAAACTTATTATATTGCCATAATTATTTGACTGTTATGATAATGTAGGTAACTCTGAAACTTAATGTAGGTAACTTTGAAACTTAATTGAGGTAAGGTTGAATGAATCCCGCCCATGTTATTAGAGCATCCACAATGGTGGTTTATAAATAGGTCTAAAACTTTTTGAAGAGGTCCAAGATTTTTTGCTCCATGGTGAGAAACCATTTCATGCTTAGGTGGCATGAAAATGTCTAGGATTATGAAGAGGTCCAAGAAATATTTATCATTATTTTTGTATTTTTTTTATATGGTAAATAGTTAATGACATTTAAATAGTGATTGTGGAATTACTAAAAATATAAACCTTAAAAAGCTTTATCCATAGTGGGAATAGGTTCATAATATGAAATGTTTTATCAATTAATGACATTAGTTGGTGTGACACTTTTATAAACCTTTTAATAGGTTCACCATTATGAATGCCCTTAAAATTTGAAAGATTTGTTGATAATGTAGGTAACTTTTAAGAAATCCAAAAATTATGTGTTTTTTGTCGGGGACAATTTGGGACGAAGGGAGTAGTATTTAAGGTTTGACAATCAATGAAAGTGATTTAAGTTTTTGGTCAATTATTCTCTTATTCTCTTGTATCTTTCTTAAAGAGCTCGCGCCTGCTATAAGTGGTGCTATATCAATACAAGCAGGTTGTATCACAGTGCATCCAATTGGGTATCAAATTTAAAGGAAGAGCTTGTGTGAGGAAGAAATGGGAGATTCGCATCTACAATAATTTAGCTTCCGTACATGGGCAAAGCCTTTCGCATTCTTTAACAACTTTACACAATATTCATCACTCCAATCATGTATATTTCTATAGCATTTATTGTATTTATTAGAAACGTTCCATAAAGATAAATAAAAATACCAGATTTGTCAACTCACATATATTAATAAATTCGATCCAAATTACCATCATGAAAATGGCTTCACCTTGTGGTACTCCTGAAAACATCTCCACCTCCAGTGTTTTATTGCCTACACTTGTACTCATAGTAACAACATTTCAAACAATTTTACGTTGTAATAACAAATAAGAAATACATATTTAGTAAGTGTTAGATGGATTAAGTTAGTCGGCTCAAGCACGTTCTGTAGGTTTAGAGTCCATTAGGGTTTAGGTTATCATGTCTTTGTGATCTATAAATAGTGGTTAATAATAAACTTATACCTATGGGTTTACATTGTCTAACATTGTATAAGAACGGGTCTGATCCTCAGACCTAGGTGGCTAAGTTAAGCCGCCTCTTTTATGCCGCCCCGTTAAACCTTATCCCTCTCAATGATCAAATACCGATCTCAACAAAAAAATACTTTGGGTTATCCCGTATGATACTATTGGAGTTCAGTTCGTGGACTTTTCTGTTTTGAAGAGCAAGTACGTCTTCCCTTGATGCCGGTTGTCTTCTCAAATAACTAGTTATTTGCTTTTGGTTTATTTTGTTTTATGCTCCAGTTCGAGCTTTCGCGATTTCACCGCTCGGACTGCGAGGGAGTATTAGATGGATTAAGTTAGTCGAACCAAGCCCAGTCTGTGGGCTTTAGGATGCATTAAAGTTTAGGTTATCATATCTTTGTAATCTATAAATAGTGGTTAATAATAAACTTATGCCGACGGGGTGTTCATTGTCTAATGTAATCTATAAATAGTGGTTAATAATAAACTTTCATGACCACTTGTTATTACAGTGTCTAACATGGAGTTTACGTTGAACATTGAAACCCCGTAGGTAATAAGTAGAGCGGTGCATGTTGAATCACATGCGCCAAATCAAAATGGTCTAATGGTCTGTAAATCATTTCTTCTATATGTATCAAACATAAAAAAGTTGCAATTTACCCTTTATTAAAAGTTTCTTTCTTGTAACTATTATAAGAAAGATAGAAAGTTGAAAAGGTTGTATGATATGTGTAACTTTGGCTCAAATAAATACGGAATATTAGTTTGACACTGATATTAAAACTTTATCAAAAAGTTTTATAAATAGTAGAATACGTAGAACGTTTGATTTTAACTTGTTTTATTCGGATTATCTTTAATTAACATAATTCTAGCATGTTTGACAAGAGTAAAATTTTCAACAGATGTTTGTAGCACTCTCTGAAATTTAATCGACCATCAATAGCAACGGCTTTTATTAGAGGGTTTGGTGTAATAATGCTGGTTATAGGTTTGTTATGCACCTATAACCGCCATCCATGTCATAGTTGCACCACCAACCGGTGCTATAGGGTTACCGCCAAAGACATAACAGAAGCTATACGTTTTTCTTTCTTTTTTGTTTTGAGTGTCAAAGTAGGTTTTTGGTTGTGTATAAGAATTTTAATAGGGAGGGTTTTCCTATTGCGTTATAAAAATGTTATAGGTTTAAACTAACGTGACAGATGGATAACCCGTATCTAATATACAATGCTCTTATATATAATAGTATATAGTATATACTACAAGTTAATAAAAAATGCATAATTTCGACATATACTATGACTTGAACTGTAACGTGATTCTCGTTTTAAGCATAGATGTCAAAAAAAATTGTAATAATGATAAGAATAATTTTTTTAACATATGTTTGCTGTTTTTTTAATGGGTGCAGCAGGAGGATCGCGTGAGTCACGTACCTGACTAGTATTACTTATTTCTAATCGTGATATGGATATCCTCTAGATTTTTTGTTCATTTATTTTGAAGAATGCATGCGAAGTTAATATAATTAATAGTTTTCGCAGTCCTACTGATAAGGGACTGACAAAAAAAAATCTGATTGAAGCTGCCAAAAATGTGAGCTCTCTTGGTTAAGTATGAATCTGGTCAGAACACCCAAAAAAATGTGCAGATTCATGGCCTAGATCTAAATTACAAACTGGTTAAACAGAAGTTGGACTAGTATCACAGTGGTTCACAACGACTGTGTGATATGATTTTTATGTGCCTTATTTTTTTTTGTTCTAGTTTATTAATGTCAAAGAACAATCCTAGACTCTTAATTAGCCATTCAAAAGATATCTAAAAATGAATACAAAAACCTATCTATTTCAGATTTTCAGAAGCATATAAGAAATCACCCGTTCTTATCATGTAAAGTCTTGGCATTTTTTGTTTAAAAAACATGATACACATGTATGTCCTCTCTGATGTGTTTATAGTAAGCTAGTTATAATAATACACACATCTTTCACTATCAGATGATCTAACTAGAACCTCAATTTATGCATATATCATCATACATGTTAATGAGTTGTATCAAATATTTGTATTTTGGTAATTTTATTGTGCACAAACCAAGTGGTGTACAGAATCTACTGAAAGCTAGCTTCTTAAAGAAGCTTAAAAGCGGCTGCTGTTAGGATCTATGTAAGCAAATAAAATGTGCTAGGTAGATAATGATTGAACTGAACCATATCTGATATTTTCTCGCTTAGTGACGGGGTTTAATCAATATGTTACTAAGAGCTGGCCTTAAACATGATATTTTTAAACCAATTTAACATTTGATACATAATGTTTATATTTACTTTAATACACATACTAATATTTTTTATAATCACTTGGTTGAGTATGTTTTGGAGTTTGGCCATATTTAAATGGTTCATTCTAACATGTTGGATTAATGATTTAGTAGTTCGGGTTAGTAAATAAATCCATTTTATGGTTCATTAAAGTAAAATTAGCTTTTATATAATGTTAATCATAGAAATTAGACAAATGTCTACTTGTAAATCTGATCACCAAAAAGTAGAAAGCCATGACCTTTTTACTTTTCATTGCCTTTGAATTCCATACTAATATTTTTTATAATCATTGGTTGAGTATGTTTTGGAGTTTGGCTATATTTAAATGGTTCATTCTAGCATGTTGGACTAGTGATTTAGTAGTTCAGGTTAGTAAATTAATCCATTTTATGGTTCATTAAAGTAAAAAAAATAAAAAAAGATAAGCTTTTATATATTAACATAAATAATTAGACATATTTCTACTTGTAGAATTCGATAACCCAAAAGTTGAAAGTGCGACTTTTCTTTTCAATTCCTTTGAATCAAGCATCTATAGCTAACGCTATAAACTCGTCCTCAGATCGCTCCTTACCTCCAGGATTTTGTGTCATCATCACTGCATCCAATTCGGTATCAAATTTAAAGGAAGAGCTTGCGTTAGAAAGAAATGGGAGAATCATCTCTACAATAATAGCCTTCCCGTTTGTAGCAATTCTTTAACAACTTTACACAATGACATCACTCCAATCATGTAATATTTTCCTGTAGCATATATCGTAATTATTAGAAAAAGTTTCAAAAAGACAACATAACATTTCAAATTTGTCAACTCAAAGATTAATAAATTCGATCCGAATTACCATCATGAAAATGTCTTCACCTTGTGGAACCTCTTGAAACATATTCCCTGCAATGTGTTTTATGCCTACACTTGTACTCATAGTAAATAACATTTCAACAATTTTTATGCTTAGTAAAAACAATTAAAGCATACATACGATAGTAGAGCGGTGCATGTTGAATCACATGCGGAATTAAACAGGGTAATGGTCTGTAAATGTGTCCTAGTAGTCTCTCGTTCGCTTTTATATGTATCAACAAAAAAATGGCATATTATTACCTTATTACTTGTATTTTGGACATTTTTTGTGTTGTTTTTTACCCTCCAAGCTGATAACCTTTATTTTTGACAAAATAATTTTTTTTAATCCAAGTGGCTTTCCACCTGTGCTAACGTTATATTCGGTGAGAGGCAAGGAAAGATGATCTATGGACCAAGATGGCAATTTGCAGCTCCTAGTTGAAATAGACATGAGAAAAGGATATTTTTGAGCCCTTGTGTGATAATGATTTATGGATATAGTCACGGGTATACGATGTGTGTTCAAAATTGCACCATGGTGAGTGCCATTCATTCACGGTGAACAAGAAAAGACGAAAGTAATACGATGTTAATATATCTATGCGTAGTACTTTCTAAAAATATTGATAAGGGCGAAAGGATATAGCATTACCGAACTCATTGGAGTGTTCATTAGTAGAAAATCCTAACTTTGGTATGTATCGGTTGTAGTGAACTGGGTACTTTAATGCTTTGTCGTGACCTCTAGAGAAAGAATGTTCCATGTGATTCTTGCACTAGTGGAGTCTGAAAGGATTTTGTGCAAGCACACAACTAGTCTTTCACCACTGGCATTCATAGTAATGCTGAAGGGTCACACCTGTGCACACTAAATACAACAAACCACAAACCCCTAAGGGTTGTGATTCATAGACGACCCAAAGGGGGTGTTTAGTTTGACATCGTGTCAACAATAATCACTTGTTGTTCAAAGTATTTGGACTCTAAAAAGTGTTCCATTGCTTCATATAAATATATGTGACTTCTTAGGATCCTCATAACTCACAACACAAAACCCTGAAAATCACTCTCCTCTCCTCCCCTCTCCACGAACGGTCGACACAAAGGGTTATACCTTATAGTCGATCGACGATCGATTTTAAAGTCGAACCATATCGGACTTCTAGCGATTAGAAGTTACCCATGTGGTTTATTATTCTCCTAACTTTGCGTAGGTTCGGGAAAAAAAACCAAAAACCCTAGTTCAACCTGGTGCCGTATGGGTGGGATTACATGAAGTAAACCTGAGATTCGGTTTCCTCCTGAAAACCCTAATCTAGTCGAACAAGAAAGAAGAAGGAGATCTCGGGCATCTAACTAAATAAGAAGCTTACACAAATGCACGATAAACAAGTATCTTCTATAAACACTTTTATATTTTATTATTCTAATGTTTAGGTATAATATTAATAGCTATGGTTTGTCTGGTTGCATGACCAATTCTGTGTTTATTTTTCCGCTATCCATATTTTTGTAAAGATCGTTTTAAACTCATCTAGGATCGTTTTACCAATAACAATTGTAACAATTATGCACAGCGGAATTAAACAAACACAATTGTTATTGAACAAGGTTTTTCATTGAACGATTCCTATTTACCCCAACCTATAACATGGGCTACACCACTACTTTGGTGTACTAACTAACTAAAACTAATATATACAAAGCACACACTACTTTTGTAATCAGGACTGCTCATTGGAGATGTCTGTGTTTTTTATGCGATGAATGAATTATTAAGTTCTACGACCTAGGATTCTTTATATATAGAGATTCCTAGGTTTACAAGAATCCTTAATTAACATAGGGAAGTCCTACCTTTTGCACTTTTACTCCCTCTATACTTTGGAAGGACTTCTTTAATTGCGACTTGATCCTTTTATTTCCTTCTTGTTTGATTCTTGTTTCATTCTTGTATTTAATTTGGTCTATCAATATCAATTTATTACGGAATGTATAATTCCCAACAATCTCCCCTATTTGATGAAGACCAAAACAAACTAAGTCGTGTACGAAACTTCCCCTAAATAGAGAAGTGCGGATGTAATCATCTCCCTGATGAAAACACAGTTTCAATGCTTCCCTTGACTTAGATCTTTGAACATGTCACCACATAAATTAAGTTAGCAAATCTGTAAGCTTCTCCCTTTTGTATCATCAATAGGGAACAAAAGTATGCATCTTCCCTCAGTGTTGCATGTAGATTGTTTAAACATTTAAACTTTAACTTCCCTGAAACCAATATGTTTACCATTTCTTGAATCTCGAACTCTGTAGGCTCTATGTAGTGATCACTGATGAAGAAAATAGAGTATAACGAATTTGATGAAGAAGTAGAATCTCCCAAACTTGTGCCTTATATCTTGTACTATCCACGACGTTGAGCTCATACTCCTAATGTATAAGCAGACCACAATCTCTTGACAAAATCCTCATTCTCTATAATGAGACACTGAGCACAATAACGTAACTCCTTCAAGTGATAGCGAATGTGAGCATTGAGCACCTTAAGAAAAATCACACATTCCTAGATTTTGCAAGTCTTCGTCACCATACAAAACAAACAAGTTACCTCCTGCAAAAGGTATGATATGTAACACACATCTGTGAAACTCAACTACAACATCAAATAAGTGATAATCAACTGTCTTCGTAATCACATCTTCAAATAATCTCCAAAACAAGCCTTTTAAATGTTTAAGATCATTTAAAAATCAATCCGTTAACTTCCTCTTAAACGAAGCATTCGAGATCCAAACGCATCTGTTGTCCCATATCTGACAAAGCAAGCAGTACAAACTGCTTTATCAGGCAACTCTGTCAGTATTTACCATTTAACCTAGCAGTATAAACCAAATAGCCCGAGCAGTATTATCCACTAGGAACAAACCTAGCAGCATAAACTGCTTAAAAATACTCTAGCAGTACCAACGCAACAGTAGTAACACTTTAAAACAACAAGCAGCATTAACTTTTGGCATCACTAAATATACATACAATCGTGTACAACCAAGATCCATTTAGTTATTCCTGAACTTTATCCCACGTTATTCTTTCAATTATTCGGCCCACATTTAGATATAGTGATAATCATAACAACCTTTTTAAAAAACACAAACCGGCCCAATGAGTAAAATAAAACGCAGTCCATTTATTTTTTGTTGTACTCGGTAGACCAGCTTCCTTCATGTCCAAAACAAGGATATAAGACTCACTACCCTAATAATGGGTAACCCTAATCACACTTTCACACTCGTAAACGCAGTCATACATCATCTATATTCTCAAAATTTCCGCCTACCAGTCTCACTCGTTTCTTCCTTATTCCTCCAAAATCAAACTGTAAAACTACCATCGACCACAAAATACTCAACCTTATATCTCCATAAGAACACATGATCTGCTCCACCCTTTATCTTTA